>JAVTVY010021248.1:0-75779 GCA_036873755.1 Hanleya hanleyi | reverse complement strand
TTCAGTCGTTCTGAGAATCTGAAAGATACACTAGTGCGTTCCAGAATTAACTATTGAATATTCAGTAGATAGATGGCGCTGCGGATTAAGTTTTCATTATCCGGGGACTTTAGGTGCTAGTCGCCATTTGCAATTTCAATCTGTGCTATCTGTTCAAACAGTTCAGACGCTTTTTATCCATGTTTTTCTATTGTATGAGTTGACCACTGGTGTTTTATAGTTTTTATCGTTCTACGGAACTTCATTTTTTTCTGTTTTATCTCTATTTCCATTACTAGCCGAGACGCCCTTGTACACGGTCTAAATGCAATAAGTAAATTAAAAAAATAAATATAAATAAAACAATATATTGATATGCACTGTTGGATACCACGTATGGCTGGGTTCGTGGCGATTTTATTTACACATGCAGTGGTCATTTCAATACATGTTTATACGTTCAACTGTTCAATATAATGAACAATTTTATAATTAGTTATGAACAGGAAGGAAATAATTAACACATCTTTACCATCCTTGAATATGGTTTTATTCTGTCATGTGATATTTTGTTGAGACAGTTCATTCAAATCGAGATAGCACTACAAAATATTTCAATATACGGAGAAATGGACCGACACTTAGAGCAGCTTCGGCTGTACTGTCGCTTATGTGCAGTATCCGAAAATATGGACAGACGAATATCAAAACAGATAATAAAGAAATGAATCATACTGGTATTTTGTGGATAGGCCCTAACAAGTTTGATGGGCCGCAAAATATGCGATATGGTCGTAAAAGTGTAATATCTTTTAATGGATTTTTATTGACATATGACAGATTTGGACATTGGTTTTTAAGATAAAAGACGTTAAAATTGACCAATAAATCAAATATATCCAGACACCATTTCTACAAAAAAGATGGCATTTTTGCTATATTTATTTCCCCCCGAAATCTACCTTATTCAAAATAATTATAACAGAGCATTCACCCCCATGATCATAGTTAACATACTGCCCGAATAAATGATCTGTTCAGTTGTGTGATGCCACAAGCCTTGGTGATATTACCAACAGCGGGAGGTTGAGCATCAATTCACATTCACAATACACTATCTCTTTACGTGGTCGCGATAATGTTACTACGACGCGTGCGCGTAAAACCGATAATTGCCGAGCAAGACCGAGTCTGTCTTAATCCCTTTGCTAATCCGTTGGAATCCCACTGAGGCGGTCACGCACATGGTACACTTTGATCTGACGGAGCTGTGTCTCCATCTATTTTATCTTCATGGTATCACTGACTCTCCTTGTTCCCCCAGCTGATTCACATCGCCAAGTTCGCGCCTCTTGGCCGTAAGGGGGCGCTTTATCTGGTTACCCAATCGCCGTGCCGTAACAGCTCGGAGATAACCAGATTCTTCATACTAACCACGATTGGCTAACTACCTCACGTGATCGAAATTACGCCATGCCTTCATGATAGTGAGATCACGACTCTCACGTGATGTGGAAGCCATGCCAATATTTTGACAGCGACACGCCTTCTTACCGCATCTCTCAAAGGAACTTTTTCTTCGTCTTTATTACAGTCAACATTCAATTCAAAATCTGAAACAATTGAACGATGTTTTTTTTTTCTCTTTGAATACGTTGAATTTATTTGGATCTGATGACAATGTTACAGAGTGTACATGATTTTATACAGAATAATTCTGTTCTGATTGGCTTAAAGCTCACAAATTTGATTTGGAAGTCGAATAAAGTTGAATTTGAATGAAGAACCAAACCGATAAAATAAAGTGACTAGAGTGGTTTGGCCTTCTCTTGATGAAATATACAATGGGTGAATAAATAATTTAAGTTTAGTGGATTGTAACTGAGTATATATTTTATAGTGGCCTGATAAATGTAAATAAGGAAATTGACATGAAGACCGGCAAACCGACTGAGGCTCTGCACGGTAACATATTATGGCGGACGTATCAAAGATGAATAACGAAATATGGAAGTAAACATATATACATCTATACACAATTGACAAAAATTCAATTATTCATGTATAAAGAAAATTAATTAATAGAAAAAAGTTTTATCTGACAAGTGCCTTTTTGACACTCGTATGCGCCCGGAAGGCGCTTATAGGAAAATAACTATTTACAGTTCTTTATATACAACTCTAACTTATTAGAGTATATTTACAGATATGTACAAAAGAAAACATTCATATTTAGACAATTTAACTTCACAATATATATACGTATATACAAATAGACAATTTTACTAAACATAGAAAACAAGACCTTTTGACGCATCAACAGGACATAGACGGGTATCACAAGACCAAACATTTAAAAACGTATTGATAGACAATCTGGCAAAGTCGGAACGGACACGAGTACGGACCGAACGTAAAAATCAAAGTACTTAAAGTACTGATATCGGGTTTACTTGCATCAGAGGAGTTTATTAGTGTCATGTTTGGGAAGAATGGTGGTGTTCGCTTGACATATGGAATCGTCCTCATGCTGTTCAGTTTGAAGGGCCAAACTTTCACTTTTATCAAAGGGATATGAAATGGACTTTTTTTGTACAGCCTTCATGCTGAATTATAAGACCCGAAATAATGAAGGACTGCAGATGCACGAAAACGGATTTATGGCTCACTAAAGTTGGTAAGTTGGCTTATTTTCGTATTTTTAGGCACTTTTCGGTGTGGATTTTCCCTTGTTACAAAAATAGGACACCTTTAACCAAAACCAATTTTAGCTATTTTGACCAACAAATAAGTCTAAATATGATTTTGGTTAAAGGTGTCATAATTTTTCAACGAGAATTTTGGAGAGAAAATGTCGACTGTAAATGCACCGAAAAGTGCAAAATACGGCAGGTTTGAACCACTGTAAGTCTGGTTGTGTTTGTTTGTGGGTCTTGATTATTCTTTATCTATTCAAATGGTCAATTTGGTGCTTTTTAGACAAAACCTAGCCCCACCAGCTGTGTGTATCAAAAACGCATTGAGGACGATTCCCTATCTAAAGTGAAGATCATCTTTGTGATCTTGCACTATATATGAATCATAACATAAAGATTAAAAAATGTTCAAAAATATTAAAATTCATATTCGTAATAATAATTCATAAAGTGCCATATAGTTATAGAACAACCTCAAGAATATGTGTGTAAAGTTGAAGTTTCAGATCTATATATCATGTACCAATTTCGAGTTCTTGCATTTGAAAGAGTGACTAAAAAAAACTGATGGGACAATAAGTGCTGGTCCTATATTACTCGCTGGTTATCCTGCTATTGCTTTGTTGCGCAGTGACTTCCTGGCATCAGCCCCACATAATAGCCAGATAGGATCGGTCGTCGCTGGACCGTGGAGAATGACTATCCGTCTCGCCGTAACAAATGCTACCAGATAAAGGCAACTTTTAAAAGAAATTGGAAAGATAAAATTTACTGCGATAATCTCCCAATTATCACGTTCAATGCACAAGCCACCGTGTATATGACTGTCAGAGAGAAGAACGGTATTTTTTTTATGACAGGGTTCGTGCGCCTTCAGAGGTTCAAAATTCCATGACTTTTCTATGACCAATTTTTGAAATTTCCGTGACCTCTAAACAACGCTTTTCATACAAGTTCTAGATCAGACATTCATAACTCAGCCATCGTCCATGTCTGACTTCATATTGAAAGACAGTCTATCTATATCAGTGTGACTGTATTTGTTTCAAACACCACACTATTTCCGGTTCCAATGTCCAATTTGTTGAAAGAAAGCCAGAAATACCCTCGCGATGATCTCCGGCAGATGCTGGCATATGGCCACGGTCGTGCAGGGTATTGGTCGTCTCACCGTTCGAGGTAGAAGTTGAAGCTCGGGCATAGTCAGAAATGCCGGTATGTTCATGTGCTGTCCGCCCTGATTTTTCTGTCCATGCGTAATGTGTACCCTGTAATCTTTGTATGGCTCCGACTATCGTCCATATTGGACAGATCCACATTTGTTTGACATATTGTGTACGTTGCTGTCCTCTCACCGTGACGGGACAACCACAGTTATAATCATCCATTCTCAGCCAATGTTCACTAAATTTGCATTTTCCCGGCATCGGCAAAATTAGCTCAAAGCTAAATTCCAAACCAACGAACAATGATGACTGCAATTTGACCAGTTCAAATGGGACTGTTCTGGATGCAAGACGGTACATCTTCGGGAAATTTATGACCTATTCCAAGGTTCTTAGCGTTACATGTACATGATCAGGTCAGGGCATTTGCAGCATTTCTGTTCTTCATTCAATACTGTCATGTTGATAAACATGTACTATGGTTATACCATTAGAGTTACCCGCCCTTGAGTATGTTCTCCTGTCACGCCGGTACACGTGGTACTGTGCGGGCAGGAAATAAACGTCTGCTACTTGCCCTGTAACTAAAGTGTTGTGTTGTTTCACACTCTCGTGAAGATATTACAAATACATAGTACTGTTCATACGCCCGATGATATGTACTTTTGTTGCTAACATTATGCAAGTTTTGTCGTTAAAAAAATAAAACTGAACGTACTTGTAGGCCTACTTGTTTGAAGCAGCAGACATTATAAATTTAGTTGACCTACATTATGCATTGAAGATCAACCATTGAAACGCGGAAAACAACGAATTACGTCAATTATACAGTATTGCCTGCATGTTGTCTGATCGTACTATTCTTGTTTATCTGATGATGCTAAACAATAATGATCTTGTGAACTTTGGGATAGGCCTAGGTCATAAATTTTCTGAAGATGTACCATTTTGCGTTCTGGATACGTAAATTAGTATAGATGTCAAGAGCGTGAGCTAATCAGCTGTCGACATTATGACCTCGACCAATACACGTCACAGAATATGAATATTAATTCAGCGGGAAACAGTCACGAGTTTAGTTCAACCAATGGGCTACACAAAATATGTAAATGAGCTGTCTGACCTCGTTCCAATCTGGCGAAACTCGGTCACCAGCAAACACGTTTCACGGCTGTTTGGATTTTTATTCGGCAACAAATTTCGCTGAACTTCCGAGAATAACTTAGCTTTTTCCACTCATTTTCCCCGGACTCTGTACATATATTTCCTCTGACTTTCCATGTCCTTTCAACGAAATTCCATTACTCTTAGCGCCTGGAATTGCATGGCTGGTGCGAGGCCTGTTGTGAATGCTCTAAGGGGCATCAAATGAGAACAGTCTCCGGGCAGGAGATCAAAACTACACATGTGCAGAAGAAAAAAGAAAAAAAATCTGAAAAGTGATACTAATATAGGGTTCACCCTTGGTAAACCCGATAAAAACCACGCGTACAGCGAAAATCTGACGTATCAACTCAAAATTTCAGCCCGCACAGATGCCAAAAACGTTCACGAAAAATACTACACACGAAATCTGGAATAATACCAGCTTCAAAACACAGAAATACCCAAAATAATAGACGAAATTGCAATCTGACCATCTGACCATATCCGGGTCTGTGTCCCGTACAAAATATATGTAAATATGAAGTTATAATTATATGCATAACCATTATTCCTATGTATATATATAGATATTTTTTATCAATTTCTTTCAATATCCCCATCGTATCTATATAACCGCCAACTGTACAGAAACACGCTATATAGTTTTACACTAGGCAAAGAATGGAAAAGGAAGAAGAAAAAATGATCGAACTTTATATAGTCTGACTGAAGTGTTAGAAACTCGAGCGTGTATGCGGGTCAGTCAGGCTGAACCAATGGCGTACTACTTTCGGCTATAATCCTCAATCGTTTTTTTTCAATCGTTTATATTTTCTCGATTAAAAAGCGATTGAATCGCGATATCGCTTTTTATTCGCGAGAATTTTCTCGATTGAAAAACGATTGCCAGCAGAAAAAAAACCATTCGAACAGCGATCGCGAATAAATCGTTTATTTTGAAGAAAAAAAAACATTCCCTCGCGCCTTGGAAAATCGCGACTTCGAGAAAATTTGACGAAATAAACGATTCATTCGCGAACGATAATTGGAAACGGAATAGCTGCTGAAGATATTTCTAATTTGAGGGTAATGGGCAATCGTACTAAATTTATTTTCATAACTTCATTTATTTTCACAAAGCAACATAACCGAGATAGCAAGTGAAGTTTTACAACATAATATAATACGCATCATGGGTCTCCTTCAGTTTAGTGTAGACATATATACCCTTGAATATCTGTTACCATGATTCAGTCACAATATTGTCTGTATTATATTGATGTCGACAAGGAATATACATAATTATTTGAGAGTATTATTAATTGTATGTTGTTTATGATTAACATGAACTTTTTATTCGCTGGAACCCAGCCATTTGTTCCATATGGGCAATATTCTCATCAGCCATCACCATTCAATATGAATGTGATACATGTACAAGTCCATGATAATTGATACATTATGGTGAAGGTGACCTGTAACACCAGCATACAAAATTATTCCGAGCTCATTGAAACATCATCACATGATGCTGAGACAGATCAGAACGGAGTGTCGGTAAAATCAGATGTGTTTTGTAGAGGATTCTGTCAATGAGGATGCTATACTGTACACATACAAAATATGAAGTGTTGATGTGTAGGGCCTATAGCATAAAATCACAAGCAAGTTGGTAAAACTAGGCTAACGTGTTGATTTGGGTGGGGGCGTCCTCTCAGGGGGAGGTGTGGGTGGGAAGGGGCCTAATGTCTCAAGCAGTATTCCAGGTTTTCCATCAATATACTCTATTCCATACCCCAATATTTCAAGCACGTGAAATCAAAGAAAAATTATTTGCGGGGAACGTGACTTCCACATCCCTAGCTGGACATGCTAATGGGGAACCCTCAATTTCAGGTTACGGTAATTCCCCATATAATTCCATCACTGGAAGTGCAGCAAAAATGGCTTATATATGGAAATATTCTTCATGGCACCAGCTACTAAGTGTCACTTTTTGTCAGTTTGTGACTTTTCTTCAATTTGAAAGGGGAATGGGAATGCTACTTTCTCTCAGTGTTTGAATAATAGAGTTGAAAAGTGAACTCCTGTGATTGAATTATTAGGGGAATTACCGTAATTACCATTGGTGAAGTTAACGCCCAACAAATGCAAAATTGAGCTTGGCATCCGGCCCTATGTTATTCAGTGATGTATTCCCCTACTGACCCTGTTGCCTCGACGGAGGTCTTTGCGCTCATCCAGCGCTTGTTAAGTTAAACGTTCAATCAATTTGGATGTCATAGGCAAATACGATGCGGTAACTGAAAGATTTTGAGACATTATTATAATAACATGACCAAACAATACAGATTATCACTAAATAAATTTTCAATAATAACACAACAAAAGACACTATAAAATGTATCAATTCTTCCATTTTTATTATGTAAACAATTTGCCGTCAAGGAATCGTTTCTCTTGCATCACCGCTCTTTTCGCCCAGCAGATGTGTTTTATTTTGCAAAATGGGGGTGTACTACATGCGCTGACCAACAGGGGATTGCCGGGTTTATGTAATACAGGGGCCCATTTTATTTACGTTATTAATCTTGATATTTCATATTCATGTTTTGAGGAAAAAAAATCGATATATCTAAACCCACAGTTTTGATATTTTCGTCCTCACTCTTTCATCTATACCCCCGAGCCCCCTCCCCATAATTCACACACTCATATACACAACTCCCAGTCGTTGAATTCAACCAAATTTGTTTATCTTACAATATCGATGTGACCGCCAGTTGTTGCGTAAAGATGTTGGCAAACAGGCAGAGGAATTGTTTCTCAGTCCACAGAGCTCATAGCTAAACAATATCAAAACTAGCGTCCTGTCAAATCACGCTTAATTATTTCAGGCAAAAAGTTTAGTGAGGGGGACACCTTATTGCTAGGTTTGCATATACTATAACCATTCCCACATGTCCTCACAATATCTCAGTGATATCTATACTTAAATATGAATTGTTATCTTAAGTATATGTAATTCAATGTCAGTTTGCTCGGTCAGTTTGCAGAGCAGTTAAAATTGTGTTATTAGGTGAAGTTGGGTTATGGGAAGTTGATGCTGGGTCGACATCGGGCCTTACCGACTAGTCTTTTGTGTTAAATGCCGTCATTTACATCTGACGACGATACAGCTCACCAATCTCCAAAGTACGAGTTGTCACAGCGAAACAGCTCACCAATTACCAGTATACGAGTTGTCAGAGCATTTCCATCATAGCTCTCTAGATTTGTATCTAATACCGCTTATGCCGGTGCTAGGGGCCGTGTGGTCATATCATCCAAGTTGCCACATGAACAGGTACAATAAAAGCGTACCTGAGATACAACACATATCACTAATCGTTAGATTCTTGGTATGTGCTTTAGAATAGGTTAACCAGAGGACTATTCTGTGAAGTCAGTATGTCGGCACCTCTTCCCACTTCCCTTATATGTGTTGTAATGGAAGCATGCGCTTTTTGCCTGTCATCAAATGGGAATATTCGGAGTTCTCGTCTATGCAAATGCTGGTGGTATAATATACATGTAAGCTAGGGTACGTCTCTTAAACATTTCATTCTTGAGTAAGACAACATTATATTACACGTGATACTTTCGGTCATTCAATCTCGCCATACTCATATTCTCTCAACTTATTCATCCAAGAATAACAATCTCGTGTTGCGATTATTGATCAAATGTAAGTGAATAACTCATCATATTTACCGATCGGGAATTTTATTGGGGAGAAGATGCTGCAGGGAAGAAAGATCCGCATACACTCTACAGATTACATTAGGCCTTTTTCGATATAATGAATATATATTATTAGCTAGTAACATTTTGCAAAAATATTACTCTTATTTTCTTTACCAAATGTCTGCATTAGTGCAGTAATCTAGCCACTTTAATTAAATATATGAAATATCCCAAAAGATTATTTTGTTGTTCCAAAACAAAGTTCGATTATAGCGACTGTATTAACGGCATTTTCCTCATATAAAACACACAGTTATCTTCTGTTAATAAGAGAAAGCAAACTTAACAAAATACAGCAGAAGACAAGTGAATATTTAAACAGGGGTGTCAGTTGTGTAGCTTGTATACTGTTATACATGCGCAGTGCATCGTGGAAGCGAGACCTGAGTCCTCCAGTTACCTGTATCAGAAAAATACAATAAAACGGTTGATTGCGGCTTCTATCGGCTAGGAAATCCGTTTTCAGTCATGTCAAACCAACGAGAGGACGAAAATTCCGCTATCGGTTGGACACATCGATAAGATGTAATTTGATCTTCCTGGCTGTAGAACTAAAGAAATCCATGTCAGGATTAGCAAAATTTTCGGGATTTCGGCTCATTCGGACCGACATACGGCTATGGGTGACTTGTAATATCTCCAGTTTATCTGGGGGATTAATATTTTAATGGTGTTTCAAATACCAACGTAAGTAACTGAGCTACCGATTTTAAATAGATAGATAATAAGTCAAGGCAAAGACGATATAATCCAACTAATGGACGGATGAGCCAACAATGGTAATGGAGAGCGATTCAGACCAAACTCTGACTCATAGTGTCAGGAGACTGTCAGACTGGCATGTGCATGAAAACCTTCATCAAAAATCAACATACATCGAGTTTTATTCTCTTACATTCGTTGGAAGTCTATCTCAGGAACATGTATGAACAAGCAATAACCATATACAGAAACACATAAAACAGACTGCTCCTCCGGTTAACTCAAACCTAATAATGATTTCAAACAGATGCATGATTGGTACATCAGAATCCCTGATGTGAACCCCGTTACCATAGAGTGAAAACTGTTCATATACCAATAATGTGCTCAAGGTTTGATTCATGTATATCACTCATTCACACTTGAAAGTTCAAGATAATTTACTCAACTTGCCATATTGGTCCGTTGACACGACATTGTCTGATCTGTGATAAAATATGATCCCATATTGTATTCCATGTCTAATCCGGCACACTGGACACATTTCTGAACATGGGTACTATATTACTCAGCCTACAAATATGGAATTGCTGAATGATACTGCCTTTGTTGTTTTTCCTGACATGCTACATGATTATTAAAATAAGGGCTGAAGGGCTGGATTCGTCTCGAGTTTTGCAACAGTGATCACATTGTGGGATGAAGTAGAAACATTGTTGACACTAAACACTATTTAATATTCCAATACGTATGAAAAATAATGTCCATTCTGTGTCCTGATTTATAAATGCCACTAAGGCCGAATCCCGTCCAACGCTGTAATGATGTAAGCAATCGTGTTGACTCTGTTTAAAAAAATCTTCTGGCGCGCTACACATTCACAATTCAAAATACTGGATGTATCATTGATCACACGGAGAACACAGTTGTTTCTTTCAGTGCTGCTCACATTAGTGCCCCATAAGTGTCACTTTTATTCTGGCAACATTGCTATGTATTTGTTGGTATGTCGTAATTTGGCCATATGTTTTGAGCGAATACTCTTAAATTCAAAATGTCGGCCATGTAAGGTTCCAGTGAAGAGTCAAAATTTGGGGGCTGAATGCGACGTTAAACCCTAATTCTCTCTCTCTCTCTCTCAAAATTTGGGCAGGGAAAATATTACAAAAAATCGACCAAAAATGCATATTTGGAATATGACGTAACTGCGAAGTCTTCAAAGCGGCCATCTTGCAATTTTTTTGTTCACACTACTTTTTAGTTAAGCTTATGTTGTGAGAAGTTTCAGACCTCTATCTCAATGAGCAAAGACATATTTGGAAGGAGAGGGGTAGAGTGAAATGGCGCCTGGGCAGGCCTCAAATAAAGTTAAGTTAAATTGTTATGCAAATAATTCAATTAAAATGCTCAGTCGATTAATCCACAATACAGCCATATATCTTCCGGGTCGCTAAAGACCAGAAATAAATATCTGAAAGCCAGTGGTAATCATATCTTTGCTTGCAAATTGCTAATTTAGCTCTCTGTCGAACTGTGTGAAGACCACCTGGTATCTAAGTCCATGCATCAGACAGCACTATCCCTTTTGTACTCCGCTTGTCTTGACACATGTCGTCATGCAACTCGGTTGCACGTGTTTCAGCGTTGATGTTTCAAACAGCTTTTCGGACCGTTATAGTGGGACGCCAGCGTGAGTGAAACATGTCACAAATCTCAAATAGTTGCATCGTTACGTCTATGAGACATGTTTTTGTGGAAAAATAGAGTGAAACATGTAGCATTATGAAGCATCTAAGGGACCGTTCCCATTTAACGTTCGTTTTTCCATGGTTTAAACCATTTCGTTTAAACCATGCCACGAACGATGGATGTATCGTTGGTTCGTTTTTTCAAAAAACCATTGAAAAAACGAACGAAGAAAAAACCATTGCGTTCGTTCGATGGTTTTCTATAGAGTTTCTAAGGCTGTTTCTTGCTGGAGAAAAAACGATCAAAAGTAGTTCCTCCTGAGTGACATTAAGACACGCCCACACACTGCTTGAATGATGGTAACTCAAACGTGTAGGCGGTTAAACCGTCGATAACAGGCCTACCGGTATATACCCGGCACCGTATTAAACTGACCACGGTGTGTGTGCATTATGACGAGGATTTATCAATATAATCTGTCATGGACTATTCAGTGTTGTAACCCAAACACTGGGACTGCTGATTTAATGACGAGAAGCCGTACACATGATCATTCTTTTCAGAATATTTCAACCTAACTCAATTCATTCTGTTCCGATAACTGGTTTATATAGTTTGTCTTATTTTCTGAAATACATGTATGCTGTCGGCATCAAACGAATAACATATATAATGTTAATATTATTAACCCATGTGTGGACAGAATGCTTTCTTATGGGACCACTTTGGTTACAGTTTGCGTGTTTGTCAGTTGATATGTATTTCTCTTATAGTGTACTATCTGATTGTTTTAATATTGAACTTTTCTTTCTATATAAAAAAGTCAATTAAAGAAAAGCATGAAATGGTGAGGACAGGGATAAGACTGTTACATTGAGAGTGACAAAAGATTAATATTTGTATGGAATTGGAAAGAATTAAAAAAAAATCATTATGATTAAATGAATCCGCAAACAGCGACATTTCGGAACGCGACATTCGGCACAAAGTGAAGAGTACGACATTTCGACACACGACATTCCGGCACGTTTTTTAACGAGCCAAATCATATTAAAAATTACGATTTTCTTATCTTTTTTTAACATATGTTAACATATAGACAGATTATATTAAGGGTTACCAAGTTGCAATTTTTGGCTGCGAATATCTGCGACATTTCTGCAACCTTTTTCACATAAGCAGTTGGTTTTAGAAATGTTGTGAATTTCTCATAGAGCAAAAAGCATTATATAAATATTCTATCACTAGTAAAAACCTCAACATTCAATCGCCATCAACCTTAATAAGTGACAAAAGTTGCCGAAATGTCGCGGATAATCGTGAGCAACTATGATAACCTACAACTTCTTAACCATTAAAACGGTATGTTTATATATTTTAAAAAAATGTAAAAATCTTCACTTTTAGCGCAATTTGGTCTGACAAAATTTGTGAAGAATTGAATGCATATTTTCGATGTCAACACAATGTAGTGTTATTCTTAAAATAAACATTTTCATTTCAAAGTTATTAATCATTTGAAATGCAATCATGCCATGTATTTTGCGATACATACATGTACTGAAATATTAGAGTTCAAATAAGCGTGGCTTGATTTTTACAGCAAAATTTGTCTATCTGGCCTATGCATGTAACGGCTCACATAGCTCAGTGAATCGGAATATCGCCGAGTTCGGGCGCTGGTTGGTTAAACTGAGATATTACAACACTCACTGAAGAGAAGACCATGCATGGGAGGTGATGAATTGTACGAGATTCTGCAAGTCTAGAATATAATTACATATGTTGTTCTGAAAGTATATCAGAATGGGAGAAAATCTTTATTGATAAATATTTATCTGACAGCAGCTTGACTTAATGCTTCGTTAGATTCCCCCGTTATTCAGACAAATGATGACATTGAAGACCACAGGATGGACTGGTAATTCGATTGAAATTGTAGGTTTAACGACCGCTTCCATACGGGTTTCGCGGCCCATCAACTGAATGTTTTATTTACATTTCACGGTACATTTCTTAGTTCATTTAAGATCTTTAAAATATTAAAATAAATAATTAAATAATAAATAACAGAGAGCAGAGGGAGATATAAATAGAAGTAAGGAAGAATCGGCTAATTCACTCGAAACAGCAGAATTTTAAAATGAACGCTCGATTTAAGTTTTTGAGCACTCCGTGTCAGCGTCCTCGTGGACAAAGCAATACCGTCGATAGTAAAACGTGTGTGACCGTAGGTCCAAAACTTCATTGCGCCCTGAATTACTTTAATTATTTGGTTAATTTGCTGCACACAGGAAATCAGTCACAAATAATACAAGGTAAGCATATTATTAAGGCACGCCCGCTAACAATGTTGTTTGAGTTTTTTCTTTCAAAGAAATTAACCCCTTCGACCCCTCCATTTCGCTGTTTTCTTAAGTCGACGGTTTTTCACAGACCGACTATGGTGTGACGTGTGAATCGTCAACACCTCCCATTTCAATTGTCAAGCAGTCTTGTAATCTCTTTTTTTGAACTTGTTTTGATATCTTTGGCCGAGAATTCGTCTACGGGAAGTTCATGTCGAGTTAATTTGGGAACAATCGGGCCTAACTGAGAAGAAAATAAATACAATAACATAGATTCATGGAAATAAAAAAAAAACGTTAAAACTTTTCAATTCCAGTTAATAGCCTTGCGTCTGGTTTACAATTATTATACAAGTATTACCCGACATGAAACTGACAACGCGCTTCGCCAATGGCCGACATATACAAACAACTCTTTAACCGGAAGGTAAAGAATTCATATTATGTTCTGCTATTCCGTATCAACAGGTCACTTATGAAGGAAGGTTCACCTGTCGGTGTCATTAACACAAATGACATGTCGATTTATTTCCAAAATCGACCGTAGTTCATGTCTTATTTCGCGTTATGACGTTAAACACTCTATGGTTGTCGATTATGTTCTATGTATTCTGCAAAAGAGGCAAAGAATACCCATAATATGTCATTTATTCCGCGTCGGATATACAATCAATTATCCAGGTAAGAGAATATAATTAAAATATATATTCATTAGAGATAAACGAAACGTTTTATTTCAATTGGATTACGAAAACCTCAGGACATGGACATACCGATTAAGCGTCCAATAGTATGGAAGAAAGACGTTTCGGAAAAAAAAAATTTGTCGGGATTCCATTTTGGGCCGCGACATGCGTATACGACAAGCGACTCCAAAATTTGGTGCCCGCACAACACTCCGATCGTCTGAGAAGCTACGAAACGGCCAAAGATACGGACATTTAGAAACCGGGACCCCCTTCCAGATTACCAATAAATTTCATGTCCATTTTGAAAACCGGGACGTTTCGATCGAAATAGAACGGGAAGAAAACCGGAAGGCGTCACCACGGGCTGGTGAATCGTTTGCTCCTACACGTACATATAGCTATCAATATAATAGACTCTCTATATAATCCAAATTCAGATAGCAATAAATAATGCGATCGGAGATTGGCAAGGAGATAGCATTCAGCCATTTAGGACGAACCGAATAATCAGTGTCTGACGAGATGATATCGGCTCAAACCGGGGCAAAAACATGTGCATTACTTTCTTTTGTCTTCTAATTATGCAGCTGAACTTCAACATCTAGTTACACGTAAAAGTAATTTACTGCCTGTCCAAACGTCAGGGAATTCTGCTTTCAATTAACGGATTCTTTTCTCCGTGCCCACGGAGATTGTGTTATCAGGCTGGATAATGCGAACATCACGTGATTGTATTATTGCGCCATCGTTTTCCAGCGAACGATCGAACGATGGCAAACAAAGAAGGAAAAAAAACGCAATGGTTTTCTGTAAAACGAACGACTTCGTTCACTGGCGAACGAACCAATGCGTTGAATGGTTTTTTCAATGGTTTTCCACTAAAATCAAAACGATGGGTGTAGAACGACTTGTTTTTTTTTCGGTAATATAAACGAACGAAGCAAAAACCATAATTGGGAACGCTCCCTAACATGTTACCATCTCAATATGAAACGTTAAACATGTTTCCTCTTTTTACAGTGTAGTATTGAATACGAAATACATGTTCTATTAGGGGCCGTTCCCATTTAACGTTCGTGTTTCCATGGTTTAAACCATTTCGTTTAAACCATGCCACGAACGATGGGTGTATCGTTGGTTCGTTTTTTTTCAAAAAAACCATTGAAAAAACGAACGAAGAAAAAACCATAGCCTTCGTTCGATGGTTTTCTGTAGAGTTTCTAGGGCTGTGACTCTGGCGAAAAAACCACCGAAAGTAGTTCCGCCTGAGTGACGTCACACTAAAACACGCTCACACATTGCTTGAATGATGGTAGCTCATACGTGTAGGCCGTTAAACCGTCGATAACAGGCCCACCGGTATATACCCGACGCCGTATTAAACTGAGCAGGGTGTGTGTGTGTGCATTCCGACGAGGATTTATAAATATAATCTATCATGCACTATTCAATGTTGTAATCCAAACACTGAGACTGCTGATTTAACGACGAGAAGCCGTATACATGATCATTCTGTTCAAAATATTTCAACATAACCACAAGAGAGAACCCATATAGAGATTCAGTCTGTTCCGATAACTGGTTTATATAGTTTGTCTTATTTTCTCAAATACATGTATGCTAACGGCATCAAACAAATAAGATATATAATGTTAATATTATTAACCCATGTGTGGCCAGAATGCTTTCTTTTGGGACCACACCACTTTGGTTACAGTTTGCGTGTTTGTCAGTTGGTTTGTGTTTCTCTTAATAGTGCACTTTCTGATTGTTTTAATATTGAACTTTTCTCTCCATCTAAACAGGCAATTGAAGAAACAATTGAAGAAAAATGGATACTGTGGATATTTGTGAAAATAAAAATAGGGTAGTTACATTGAGAGTGACAAAGAACTAATATTTGTATAGAATTGGAAAGAATAGAATTGGTATAGAATTAAAAAAAATTATTATGATTAAACGAATCCGCATACAGCGACATTTCGGAACGCGACATTCGGCACAAAATGAAGAGAACGACATTTCGACACACGACATTCCGGCACACGACATTCCGGCACGTTTTTTAAGGAGCCAAATCATATTAAAAATTACGATTTTCTTATCTTTTTTAACATATATTAACATATAAACAGACTATTTTAAGGGTTACCAAGTTGTAAAATTTTGGCTGCGAATATTTCTGCAACTTTTTTCACATAAGCAGTTGGTTTTAGAAATGTTGTGAATTTCTCATAGAGCAAATAGCATTATATAAATATTCTATCACTAGTAAAAACCTCACAAATCCCATGCTATCAACCTTAATATGTGAAAAAAGTTGCCGAAATGTCGCGGAAAATCGTGAGCAACTACGATAACCTACAACTTGGTAACCCTTAAAACGATATGTTTATATATGTTGAACATATTTAGAAAAAAGAATGTGAAAATCTTCACTTTTAGCGCAATTTGGTCTGACAAAAAGGGGGGCCGAAATGTTGTACTCTTCACTTCGTGGAAAAATGTCGCGTGCCGAAATGTCACTTGCCGGAAGATCACGTGTCGAAGTGTCCTGACACCGATTAAACACGGATACTGTAACCGTCTTACTATCTGACCACTGAAATTAAATATTACATAATCCCGATATTGAGTATCGGCCTGACATATTAGTTTCAAGATCAAAACAAACACCCGGCCCCCACCAACGGCACCGCACAACTCAGTCTAGACAAAATTCACCAATATTTCTTGTATTGTTGAATAATTGATATTATTTGTATTTAAATTCATTTTAAAAAATACGCTTGTTCAAGTACTATAGTTTGACACTATCTTGCAGCGATTTGTGAAGAATTGAATGTCTATTTCCGTTGTCAACACAATT
The DNA here is from genome assembly GCA_036873755.1 of Hanleya hanleyi. Classification (NCBI taxonomy): domain Eukaryota; kingdom Metazoa; phylum Mollusca; class Polyplacophora; order Lepidopleurida; family Hanleyidae; genus Hanleya; species Hanleya hanleyi. The sequence goes on along the minus strand of JAVTVY010021248.1, from coordinate 58,709 downwards.
TAGTGTTATTCAGGAAATAAACATTTTCATTTCAAAGTTATTAATCATTTGAAATGCCATCATGCCATGTATTTTGCGATACATACTGAAATTCAAATAAGCGTGGCTTGATTTTTACAGCAAAATTTGTCTATCTGGCCTATGAATGTAACGGCTCACATGGCTCAGTGAAACGGAACATCGCCGAGCTCGGGCGCTGGTTGGTTAAACTGAGATATGACATATGTCCTCACTCTAGAGAAGACCCTGCATGGGAGGTGATGAAGTGTACGAGATTCTGCAAGTCTAGAATATAATTACATTATGTCGTTCTGAAAGTATATCAGAATGGGAGAAAATATTTATTGATAACTATTTATTTGACAGCAGCTTGACTTGATGCTTCGTTAGAGATTCCCCCGGTATTCAGACAAATGATGACATTGAAGACCACAGCAAGGACTGGTAATTCGATTGAAATTGTAGTTTAAGGGCCGCTTCCCATACGGATTTCGCGGCTCATCAACTCAATGTTTTATTTACATTTCACGGCACATTTCTTAGGTAATTTAAGATCTTTTGCAGCGCTAAATATTAAAATAAATAATTAAATAACAAATAACGAGAGAGCACAGGGAGATATAAATAGAAGTAAGGAAGAATCGGCTAATTCACTTGAAAGCGCAGAATTTTAAAATGAACGCTCGATTTAAGTTTTTGAGCACTCCATGTCAGCGCCCTCATGGACAAAGCAGTACCTTTGATAGTAAAACGTGTGTGACCGTAGGTCCAAAACTTCATTGCGCCCTGAATTACTTTAATTATTTGGTTTCTTTGCTGGACACAGGAAATCAACAACAAATAATACAAGGTCAGCATATTATTAAGGCACGCCTGCTAACAATGTTGTTTGAGTTTTTTCTTTCAAAGAAATTAACCCCTCCGACCCCTCCACTTCGCTGTTTTCTTAAGTCGATGGTTTTTCACAGACCGACTATGGTGTGATGTGTGAATCATCAACACCTTCAATTTAGATTGTCAAGCAGTCTTATAATCTCTTTCTTTGAACTTGTTTTGATATCTTTGGCAGAGAATTCGTCTACGGGAAGTTCATGTCGAGTTAATTTGGGAACAATCGGGCCTAACTGAGAAGAAAATAAATACAATAATATAGATAGAATATAGAATATAGTTAATAGCCTTGCGTCCGGTTTACAATTATTAGAGGTCAATAACCGCGTGAGATAAACATCACTAAGACTGAGTTGAATTTGCAATCAACGCCTCTAAGCTGATTGCTTCACACAGTGAAACTAACAAACCGCTCCGCCTATGGTCGACGTATACAAACAACTCTTTAACCGGAAGGTAAAGAATTCTTATTATTTTCTGCGATTCAGTATCAACAGTATGTATGAAGGTGTCATTAACACAAATGACATGTCGATTTATTTCCAAAATCGACCGTAGTTCATGTCTTATTTCGCGTTATGAAGTTAAACACTCTCACCACGGGCTGGTGTATCGTTTGTTCCTACACGTACATATAGCTATCAACATAATAGACTCTCTTTATAATACAAATTTAGATAACAATAAATAATGCGATCGGGGATTGGCAAAGAGACAACATTTAGCCATTTAGAACGAACCGAATAATCAGTGTCTGACGCGATGGTATCGGCTCAAACCGGGGCAAAAACCTGTTCATTACTTTCTTTTGTCTTCTAATTATGCAGCTGAACTTCAACATCTAGTTACACGTAAAAGTAATTTACTGCCTCTCCAAACGTCAGAGAATTCGGCATTGAATTAACGGATTCTTTTCTCAGTGCCCACGGAGATTGCGTTATCAGGTTGGATAATGCGAACATCACGTGATTGTATTATTGCGCCATCGTTTTCCAGCGAACGATCGAACGATGACAAACAAAGAAGGGGAAAAACGCAATGGTTTTCTGTAAAACGAACGACTTCGTTCACTGGCGAACGAACCAATGCGTTGGATGGTTTTTTCAATGGTTTTCCACGAAAATCAAAACGATGGGTGTAGAACGACTTGGGTTTTTTTCAGAGATTTAAACGAACGAAGCAAAAACGTTAATTGGGAACGCTTCCTTAGAATGTCCTCAATTTAATAACCAGCGAGTTGGGTTGTTGACACTGGCTATGGGCTCATCTGTTCACTTTAATAGTCTATCTGTGGATGATAAATTCATTTGGTTAATAACATGGGAAAATGAGTCCATTTCTTTGAATATCATATAGCAACGTCATTGTCATTTCATACATATAGCAACATTAATTGCTGAAATTTTGGATTTGCAGCAGTAGCCAGTTAGTGTTTTTCCATGAAACCGTTTATTATATATTCATTCTGGATCATTTTCATACATGCATTTATCGTTTCTATTGTAAGTATCTCCTGATCACCCCCACTTTTGTTTAGGATTTCGGCCTGTGTACCAAATTTAAGAAAGATCCATGCAGTAATTCCTGAGAAATCACGATAAAGTTTCATTGGGGAAATCCAAGATGGCCACCTGCTGGTTATATTGACTTTTGGAATCGGACCAGAAAAAATATTTTGCACAACTGGACCACAAGGGGAACCTGTGTACCAAATTTGAGAAAGATCCATGCAGTACTTCCGGAGAAATCGCGATAAAGTTTCATGGGGAAATCTAAGATGGCCGCCTGGTGGCCATATTGGATTTTCGAATCGGACCGAAAACCGTATCTTGCACAACTAGATACCAAGGGAAACCTGTGTACCAAATTTGAGAACGAATCATGCAATATTTCCCGAGAAATCACGATAAAGTTTCATGAGGAAATCCAAAATGGCTGCCTGGTGGCCATATTGGATTTTTGAATCGGACCAGAAAAGATATCTTGCACAACTGGACCACAAGGGGAACCTGTGTGCCAAATCTGAGAAAGATCCATGCAGTACTTTCTGAGAAATCACGATGACAAACTTTCATGTGCAAATCTAAGATGGCCGCCTGGTGGCCATATTGGATCTTCGAATCAGACCAAAACAGGTATCTTGCACAACTAGACCCCAAGGAAAACGTGTACCAAATTTCAGAAAGATCCATGCAGTAATTCCCGAGAAATCACAAGGTCGTCGCTACCCATGGTGCGTGTGGTGCGAACGTACCCCACTTTTTGTCCGTAGATTGGAAATATGACAATTATGTAAGATATAAAGTCTTAGTTTAGCATTAAAATATGCTAAAATGCTAGGAAAAAAAGCGTAAAAAGTTATTAATTTTCCAGCGCCCAGACCCCCTAAAAACGTGCGCCCTTGGTGCGACCTAGGACCTCGAAAGGATTTCCTAATTTTAGCTTCGTGTAAATCACTATGAACTTTCACTGCATCCGCCCTTGGAAATTGAAAACATTCACACATCCCCCCCCCCTTTTGAAATCCTAGTGACGCCCTTGAATCACGATAAAGTTTCATGGGGAAATCGAAGATGGCTGCCTGGTGGCCATATTTGGTTTTTGAATCGAACCAGAAAAGGTATCTTGCACAGCTAGACCCAAAGGGGAACCTGTGTACCAAATTTGAGAAAGATCCATTCAACAGTTCCTGCGAAATGGCGATAGCAAGAATTGTTTAGGGACGGACGGACGGACGACGGACGAAAAGTGATTTGAACAAGCTAAAAAGCTACATAAAATTCCTTAGTGAGGCCATCATTGCCCGGCGATTTCTTGGGTGTTATTTAGAAATGGGTACTTCACATAAAAGACGATTTGTCTCTAAGAGTAAAAACCTGGGTCAAATATTGTCCTACATTTGTCTCACCATTAGATCAAAATATCAGTGAAGTTTGACGATAGAATAAAGAATTCTGTGTGCCGTTATGTGGATGCACCCATCAATTTCCCATAATGAGAATATAAATTATCAGAGATTATCATTTCACTTAAAAAGAGCTTCAACACTTCAGAAAATATTTCCCTAACATTCTGCTTTCAAAGGTATTTTAAATGTTTATGTTTTATTTAGATAGAAAGTCAAAATTCCTCCACAATTCCCGTTTACTTAACATACCGAACAGAAAATTTCATTTTCAAACTTGCCATCGCATTCGGATAGCAGTCTATCAAGAGTATTACAGACGCTGAAATATCGGGGGAAATAAATGAATGTCGCAAACGTTTTTGTGTTTGTTTAATTCTGAAGAAATAGAGATATAATAACCTGCAAACCAATTCCCTCTAAACCATCACAGTTTAATAATGGCGTTACCGTAAACACTAACACTTGTTCAACGAGATTGTACATTGACCATTTCTACGCTGATGGTCAAGTGTTTAGACAGAAGCAAGAGCCAGATATGTACTATAGTAGGCTTAAAGCGTGTCAACAAAGACGGATCTGAACCAAGACCATTCCTGCCATCCATTTTCACAAAAAATAGCCCCTAGGCCTATTTCGACAGAATTGTTTTTATGCATGATACTGTTGTCAAAAATTGAGTTTTATTTAGATTTCAAAATCATAACTTCATTATCACAATTATAATACGGCTATTCTATGTCTTCCGTTTTGTGAATGCATTGATACATACACGACAACTTATTATTATATAATAGAAATGGTACAATCTCTCGCAAAAGGTAAAAACATCCGCGCAAACACGTTTTCGTAACAACAAAAATGGCGTCGGCTTGTGAAATACCCCGTATCAGGAAGACGTTTCGATCGAAGCGCCATCTATACATTCTGGACGCAAGGAAGACAACTCTGACTCTGAATCCCCTGCGCTTGACCGCGCAGGGAGTTGTCTTCCCAGATTCGAAACATTGATGAATAAGCCCGAATTTGCCCTTTAGTTACTTCAAAGTAAATTGATATCTCCAAGCATATCCTGTGACATCAGGTCCGGGTCACAGGTCACGCCTCTTGATTAATAGGCCTCCAGATCCCTTTCAGTTTATTGACATCTCCGAGAATGCATATTTGGGGTACTAGGAGTATTGTCCTGAACCTGATGACGTAGGCCGATTCTGGACAGAGACCTGGTGATGGTGAAAATTAACAACCCCTACACTAAAGAATGAGTCAACACCGACGCCGGAATTTCGATGGAAGAACGTGCGTAATGCTGGAGATGCATTCATATAGGACCAGCTTGCCATTTTGAACAGAGGGAGAGAGCATATGGTGATAGCTAGCAACTACAACACAAAAAAGATGGGTCAAAAAACATCACCGATTTGGCCGCCATCTTAAATTTTGTCAGAATCGAAACCCATCTAACCTAACAAGTGTGGAACTACGAGAGGTACAGTCTTCCAGTTTGCTGCGTTATATTGTACAGGAACAGCTATTTCGGAAGTATGCCAACCGTTTGAACGGGGATTAGGTAACGTAGATTCAATAGTTTTGCCGCTATTCTCAAATGGTATTCACCCAAATTTGCGAATTGACGCAATTCTGGTAACGGATTCTCCTTGAAGTTATGATCACTAGACTCGGAGATCAATCACGCTCCGTAAAACAAAAAAGCCAGCAGCGGCCAATCAAAATGACTGGGTTTTCAAGTAACTGATTTGGACGGGGAAAGTGACGAAATATATGTTATATGATATGACGATCATGAATATGTAAAAATTTGGAACCTGTGTGCCAAATCTGAGAAAGATCCATGCAGTACTTCCTGAGAAATCACGATAACAAACTTTCATGTGGAAATCTAAGATGGCCGCCTGGTGGCCATATTGGATTTTCTAATCAGACCAAAACAGGTATCGTGCACAACTAGACCCCAAGGAAAACGTGTACCAAATTTCAGAAACATCCATGCAGTACTTCCCGAGAAATCACAAGGTCGTCGCTACCCATGGTGCGTGTGGTGCGAACGTACCCCACTTTTGTCCGTAGATTGGAAATATGACAATTATGTAAGATATAAAATCTTAGTTTAGCATTAAAATACGCTAAAATGCTAGGAAAAAAGCGTAAAAAGTTATTAATTTTCCAGCGCCCAGACCCCCTAAAAACGTGCGCCCTTGGTGCGACCTAGGACCTCGAAAGGATTCCCTAATTTTAGCTTCGTGTAAATCACTATGAACTTTCACTGCATCCGCCCTTGGAAATTGAAAACATTCACCCCCGTTTGAAATCCTAGTGACGCCCCTGAATCACGATAAAGTATCATGGGGAAATCGAAGATGGCTGCCTGGTGGCCATGTTCTCCTTAAAACAAAATAGCCAGCAGCGGCCAATCAAAATTACTGGGTTTTTAAGTAACTGATTTGGACGGGGAAAGTGACGAAATATATGTTATATGATATGACGATCATGAATATGCAAAAATTTTGCTTCTAGGTCACGTGGTTTGGCCGCCATCTTGAATTTTGTGGGAAAATTTACCAATTTTGCAACGGCTTATTCTCTTGAACCCTGATAGATACAGATTTCTAGGTTACTCCCCGATTTTGTCAGTGCTAAATCTCAGCAATCATCAGGCCTATCAAGCTCAAACTTAAAACATATATTAAACATGGGGAGATCTAGTGCATATTGAAAATTGGTTGTGATTGGTCGCAGGGGTCAGCGGCCATCTTGGATTTATCCACCTTGCGGCGCAATGCGCAGATGATAGTATAGTAAAAGTATATTGACTTACATTTAGTAGTATAAAAGTGCATTTCGAGCCCTATTGACCTTGCGGCGCGATGCGCGGAGTCACTGCGCGCATGCGTAGTGGGTAAATAGTGCTGGGTGGACGTTTTGGGGTCTAGGTGAGCCCCTAGCGGTCCGATCGTGTCGTGTGAGGTCTTATTTTGAAGCTCTTTCAATATTCTGCGCATCCGCAGTTTGGCCGTACTATAGAAAGTATATTGACTCACATTTTCAAACCCTACTCTTCTGGAACCAATGATGCAATCAGCACGAAACTTGGTACACATAATCAATGGATCGGGGTCTTTGAAAACTCAATAAGAGAAGTTGCTCCGTAAAACAAAATGGCCGCTGGCGGCCAATCAAAATAACCGGATTTTCAAGTAAGTGATTTTGACGGGGAAAGTGACGAAATATATGTTATATGATATGGCGATCATGAATATGCAAACATTTTGCACGTAGGTCACGTGGTTTGGCTGCCATTTTGAATTTTGTGGAAATTTTTTACCAATTTTGCAACGGTTTATTCTCTTGAACCCTGATAGATACGGATTTCTAGGTTACTGCGATATATCGGAAAGGCCATGTTCTGTTGCACTGAAAGCAAATATTTTTGATTGGCTGAACGGTTTGGCGGCCATGTTGGATTTACTGTAACACTGTCAACGATCTTTTCCTCTGAAACCGCTGCACCGATCACTCTGAAACTTGGTACACGTAATCAATAGATTGAGTTCTCTCACCCTTGAATTTAAAAAGTTCATCCATTAGAAAAGATGGCTAACAACGACCAATCAATTCAGTCGGATTTTGAAGTAGCGGATTTTGACGGGAAAAGTTATTAAATATATGTTACATGGCATGCTGATCAAGAATATGCAAAAATTTTGCTCCTAGGTCACGTGGTTTGGCCGCCATCTTGAATTTTGTGAAAAACTTTGCCAATTTTGCAAGGGCCTACTCTCTTAAACCCTGCTAGATACAGATTTCTAGGTTACTGCGATATATCGGAAAGGCCGTGTTCTATTTGCACTGAAAGCAAACATTTTTGATTTGCTGAACGGTTTAGTGGCCATCTTGGATTTCGCTTAAAACCGTCACACCGCTGTGACACTTGGTACACATGATCAATGGATTGAGTTCTCTCGCTGTTGGATTTAAAAAGTTCATCCGTTAAAAAGATGGCCGCCATCGACCAATCAAAATGATCGGATTTTCAAGTAACGGATTTTGACTGATATGGCGATCACGAATATTGAAACATTTTGCTTCTAGCGTACATTACGTGATTTGGCCGACAACTTCAATTTGGTCAAAAACGCCTCAGAACTGTGGGGTTAGTGGGGCAGGGGTGATCAAAATAGTCTAAGTTGAGGCACTATAGCATATGTTGTATACCTGCAGACCAAGACATAGAATTATTAGTACTACTGAGGGCTTTATCTGCTAAGTAAACTTTGTAGAGAAGACCGTTAGGCTGGATATGCTCATGCCTGATCCAATATTTCATCATGGTACGGTACTAAAGATATCGAAAGATGCAGGATAGATACCCAGCTCTGCAAGGGCACCCATATTACTGGCCTTTCTAGGGAGGTACAATATAGATTTGCATATTTTAATAGTGCCTGCAGATATGCATTACATGGGAACTTGTCCCAATTTGCAAATAGGTTTAGGCGTCGAAAATTTATTAGGTGTCTACCCCAGATCTCTGAGGAATATAATGCAATATTCAAGATTTTATTGTACAGACACCAGTCAAAGGCAGAGTAGAAAATTTTAAGAGAAATACAAGAAAAACAATAAAACACCGACATGAATATTAATATTTATATATTAATGTATAATTAATAATGTGAACTTATGGGTTTAACATCAGAATTATAGATTTTCAAAAGTATTTCAACCGGGGCACATTCAGAGGTGCAAAGGGTTGTTTTTATTTGGTTCGGAGTGTTCTCATTGCACCTGTAAAATTCCCGCTGTTAATAAAGGCTACACCAAGGTAAGTGTAAGTGAATACTATTTCCACTTGTTTAGTATATACTAGGATAATATTTCCACTTGCATACCGAACAGAAAATTTCATTTTCGAACTTGCCACCGCATTCGGATAGCAGTCTACCAAGAGTATTACAGACGCTGAAATATCGGGGAAAATAATGAATGTCGCCAATGCTTTTGTGTTCATTCAATTCTGAAGAAATAGACATATAATAACCTGCAAACCAATTTCCTCAAAACCATAACAGTTTAAATAACGGCGCTACCGTAAACGCTTGTTCAACGAGACTGGACATCGACAGTTTCCACCCTGATGGTCAAATGTTTAGACCGAAGCAAGAGCCAGATATGTATAGCGGGCTTAAAGCGTGTCAACAAAGATAAGACGGGTCTGAACTCAGATCAATCCTGCCATCCATTTTCACAAAACAAATAGGCCTATTTTGACAGAATTGTTTTTATGCATGATACTGTTGTCAAAAATTGAGTTTTATTTAGATTTCAAAATCATAACTTCATTATCACAATTATAATACGGCTATTCTATGTCTTCCGTTTTGTGAATGCATTGATACATACACGACAACGTATTATATAATAGCATGGTACAATCTCTCGCAAAAGGTAAATACATCCGTGCAAAAACGTTTTCGTAACAAGAAAAATGGCGTCGGCTTGTGAAATACCCCGTATGAGAAAGACGTTTCGATCGTAGCGCCATCTATACACTCTGGAAGCAAGGAAGACAACTCTGACTGGGAATCCCACGCGCTTCACCGCGGGGACTTATCTTCCCAGATTCGAAACATTTATGAATAGGCCCGAATTTCCCCTTTAGTTATTTCAAAGTAAATTGATATCTCCAAGCATATCCTGTGACATCAGGTCCGGGTCATAGGTCACGCCTCTTGATTAATAGGCCTCCAGATAGGGCTTTCAGTTCATTGACATCTCCGAAAATGCATATTTGGGGTAGGAGTATTGTCCTGAACCTTATGACGTAGGCCGATTCTGGACAGAGGCCGGTGATGGTGAAAATTAACAACCCATACACCAAAGGATGAGCCAACATCGACGACGAAATTTCGATGGAAGAACGTGCTTAATACTGGAGATGCATTCACAAATGACCAGGTTGTGATTTTGGACAGAGAGAGAGAGAAGGAGAGCATATGGTGACAGCTAGCAACCACAACACAAAAAGATGGGTCAAGAAAGATCACCGATTTCGCCGCCATCTTAAATTTTGTCAGAATCGAAACACATCTAAGCTAACAAGTGTGGAACTACGAGAGGTAAAGCACGAGAGGTACAGCACGAGAGGTACAGCCTTCCAGTTTGCTGCGTTATATTGTACAGAAACAGCTATTTCGGAAGTATGCCAACCGTTTGTTAGGGGTTAGGTAACGTCGATTCAATAGTTTTGCCGCTATTCTCAAATGTTATTCACCAATATTTGCGAATTGACGCAATTCTGGTAACGGATTCTCCTTGAAGTTATGATCATTAGACTCGGGGGCCAATCACGCTCAAACCTCACATACATGTACACATTGAACACGTCGAAAACTAGTGCATGATGAAAACTGTTTCTGAGTTGTTGAGTGATTCGGTGCCCATCTTAGATTTTCCTCTTATTCTTCTAAACCCGATGGTGTCGTTTGAAGCTCTCGCGGAGGAGCACCCGGCTGGACCGTTTTCAACACTTTGCGCATGCGCAGTTTGGCCGTAGCATAGAAAGTATATTGACTCACATTTAGTAGTATAAAAGCGCATTTTGAGCCCTATTGGCCTTGCGGCGCAACGCGCAAAGGATAGAAAGGTATATTCATTCACATTTAGTAGTATAAAAGCGCATTTCGAGTCCTATTGACCTTGCGACGCAATGCGCAGAAGATAGAAAAGTAACAGTATATTGACTCACATTTAGCAGTATAAAAGCGCATTTCGAACCCTATTGACCTTGCGGCGCAATGCGCAGAGGATAATATAGTAACCGTATATTGACTCACATTTAGTGGTATAAAAGCGTTTTTCGAGCCCTATTAACCTTGCGGCGCAATGCGCAGAGGATAGTATAGTAACAGTATATTGACTCACATTTAGTAGTATAAAAGCGCATTTTGAGCCCTATTGACCTTGCGGCGCAATGCGCAGAGGATAGTATAGCAACTGTATATTGACTCACATTTAGTAGTATAAGAGCGCATTTCGAGCCCTATTGAACTTGGGGCGGATTGCGCAGAGGATAGTACAGTAACAGTATATTGACTCACATTTAGTAGTATAAAAGCGCATTTCGAGCCCTATTGACCTTGCGGCACAATGCGCAGAGGATAGTATAGTAACCGTATATTGACTCACATTTAGTAGTATAAAAGCGTTTTTCGAGCCCTATTAACCTTGCGGCGCAATGCGCAGAGGATAGTATAGTAACAGTATATTGACTCATATTTAGCAGTATAAAAGCGCATTTCGACCCCTATTGACCTTGCGGCGCAATGCGCAGAGGATAGCATAGTAACCGTACATGTATATTGACTCACATTTAGTAGTATAAAAGCGTTTTTCGAGCCCTATTAACCTTGCGGCGCAATGCGCAGAGGATAGTATAGCAACTGTATATTGACTCACATTTAGTAGTATAAGAGCGCATTTCGAGTCCTATTGACCTTGGGGCGGAATGCGCAGAGGATAGTACAGTAACATTATATTGACTCACATTTAGTAGTATAAAAGCGCATTTCGGACCCTATTGACCTTGCGGCGCAATGCTCTGGGGACAGTATAGTAACAGTATATTGACTCACATTTAGTAATATAAAAGCGCATTTCGCGCCCTATTGACCTTGCGGCGCAATGCGCAGAAGATAGTATAGTAACAGTATATTGACTCACATTTAGTAGTTTAAAACGGCATGTCGAGCCCTATTGACCTTGCGGCGCAATGCGCAGAGGATAGTATATTAGCATTATATTGACTCATATTTAGTAGTATAAAAGCGCATTTCGAGCCCTATTTGACCTTGCGGCGCAATGTGCAGGGACAGTATAGTAACAGTATATTCACTCACATTTAGTAGTATTAAAGCGCATTCAGCGACCATCTTGGATTTACTCCGTTTCCAAAATATCTTCTAAACTATTCCTTTGGAACCAATAAAGCAATCAACACGAAACTTGGTACACATAATCAATGGATCAGGGTATCTCAAAATTCTATTTGAGAGGTTGCGCCGTAAAAGAAAATGGCCACCAGCGGCCAATCAAAATGATCGAATTTTCCAATAAAGTATTTGGACGGCGAAAGTGAAGAAATATATGTTATATGATATGGCGATCATGAATATGCAAAAAGTTTGCTCCTAGGTCACGTGGTTTGGCCGTCATCTTGAATTTTGTCAGAAACGGAACACATCTTGTACAGGTTACAACTCTGGAACTACGGGAGGAACAGCCTTGCAGTTACTCGATATCAAACCAAATAGTCAACAACTCCAGTCGCCCGGAACATAAAGATTCATTTAAAGCATTCCGCTGCATTCGCATGGCGGTCTACCGGAAGTGTTACCATGGCTACATGGGTTGAATTATAAAAAAAAAAAAAAATGGATGTAGCCAAATATTTTCCTTTCGTTCAATTCTTAAAAAAATCGCGTGTTATCCCTTCTTAAACGAGACTGGATATCGACCGTCTCAACGTTGATGGTACTGTTAAACGAATTTGAATGATGGACGGTAATCTCCACAAAAAAAAAATTGTTCAATGGGTACGGTACATTTTTTAATTTAAAAATCATAACGGTTCATTCTATGTTGACGCATCCCCCTCCCTTAATTTATGTATAACTCAATGTTAGTGTTAATTGAACTGAATATTCAGACTGCCTGTCAGGATTGTCTGGATCGTCTAGAATGTGTAATTTCGGAAGCCGACCCATGGCTGCTCGCAGCTCTAGTTATTATTATTATTATCATTTGCAAGATTTGTAACAACATGTATGTCACGAATGTGACCAGAGTGTAAATAAAGTTGAAAGTTGGGGTTAAGTCAAATTAGAAGTTAAGTATTTTTCGAAACAATACTCATTTTTCAGTGTAGCATAAAGATCCAGTTTATAATTGGATAGACTAGACATCGTGGTCATCGATAACACGTCTGGAAAATGTACGATGAAAGTTACCTACATCCAAGAAGGATTGTTGTAACCACACATGATAAAATCTGTGTACAGATAAGATTTTCTTGATTTTGTCACAGAATGTAGAACTCTCAGTTTCGGAAAACTGAAGACAATACTGATAAGCCTGTTTCACAAGCCTGGATTTCGGGAAATTAACAAGCCTACAGCAATATTTAATAGTTGCGTTGATCTTGGCTTATTGTGCCATGTGAATTCTGCCCAATTCTGCCTGTACAGCAGGCATGTGTGGGTCTGGTCTACGCGAAGCTTACAATATTGCTAATCTGTAGCTTTATATGTACACTCTGAAAGTTTGGTTTGGTACCTGAAAAGTCATGTTTTCGTCATTATTCTTCTGTGAGGAAACGTGAGCGGAATCTATATTATTTCACATCAGATTATTATTTACTAATTTTTTCATGCAGTTTTCAAAGAAAACGCATAAATTAAAAAAAATCGGAAAATCTGACTGAAAAATCGATGAAAAATGCTGCGATCTTCTTGGATTTTTTTTACATTTTTTAAGCCAAAATTAAATGCAGCATAATAAGGGTGGTGGAAAAGATGCCGGCGTACTAACAACAAGTCACTTGACCCCAATTGAAATAGATACAAATTTCGTTTAATCGCCGTGTCAAATCATGTGATGTAAAAAGAACTATGTGACCGTCAGATAGAATAAACGGCCCAAGAGAGGGGGTTTTAATATATTGCAAGTTCTCAATCTGATCAAAACTCAAGAATTAATAAAACCGCTCCTCTATCGGACATATCGCTAATTAAGATCTGGCACAGTCTGCAGTCCTAGTCCTAGGTTAATCAATCAATCGACCAATCAATTAATCATTCGTGCTTACGATTCACTACGCATCACAAATTTACTTGTTCATTAACGAAAACATGACAGACAATTCCTAAACAAACGATGCTTTGTAACACACGAGAGAGCGTGCTTACATACAATCGTCGATATAAAGAAGTACGAAAAGGGGTTGATGGCACTATTAACGAGAAAAAGACTTGCCACAGTACTCCCCGCGACATTCTCCAACGGTGATAATTCAACTTTGAATGTATGCGCAATCAAGAAAAATAAACACGCGGGCGTCCAAGTCAGGACAAAAATTAACGGTAGTGTCAGAACCACTGGCCCAGAAACAGTTTTTCTCGAAGTCTCGTTTTCGGAGTGTACCGTTTTCTTTCTTAGCTGATAGATTTTTAGTCCATGAAATACAACGGTGAAACTAACTGGTGTGAAGAAACACAGATTGGAATATATGAGCACATACATTCTGCCATTTTCGTTGATGACACAAAAGGTTATGTTGGCACCATAATTGAGAGTTCCTTGTCCTGTTGCTAAGATCGCAGTTGTTGAATTGTAAGCAAATAGCACAAGCCATAGAATAACACATACCCAAGCCACCTTCCTGGCTGTCACATGACGTCTAGCAAATAATGGCTTCAGAAGAGTAAGGTAGCGTACCAAGGAAAACAAAGCTAATTGGTAAGCACTAAGTCCAGTCGTGGACCATGCTATAGCATAGTATATTTTACATATTGTATCCGGATTTTCAGGTATATCGAGCAGGAACAAGCTTAAACACACACATAAATCTGCTGCAGCCAGACTCATCAATATTATATACGTCGGGGACACCCGTAAACTTTTACAGCGTAAAACGGTCAGGATAAGACAAACGTTTCCTGTTGTACCAATGAGAACAACAATGCGGAAGAAAATTCTTACACCGGTCATAATTTCAAGCATTTGGATGCTGAAGCCGCTGCTATTAGAACGCCCATCAATATTGTCCTTGTATGTATCATTGTCCATAAATAGTTCGCCCTGGTTTGTCTCTGTTATATTCAGCATATTTAGCGATTTCCTGTATTGAACTATTTATCTTCATCTGAATATTCATAGGCGTATTGTACCTTCATGTTCGACATTTCCAATCGTGGTCCCATGTTAGGATAATATTCCATATTATCTGTGCACGTCGGTGAAGAATTATTCCTCGACTAAAGGTTTAACAAAGTTAAACCTAATATTCTCACATCTCTCTACCCTTTAAGCAGTGTACTGGAATATTGAAACACATCACTTGCAATTCCTGATTCAATGACGAAGCGATATCTGTGAATCTCATTTCCTCATACAATATCTGTGTGTCTAACCGTTTCTCTCCACAAGTCCGATGGTATGTGTATCAATGTCTGTGGTAAATATTTCACAGAGTAGGTTCTAAGCCATTTTTATCCATGCTGTGTGCATATTTCCTAGATAGTTTTGTCCCAGTCCAGCAACAACGCTGGATATTCTTCGTCTGCGGGAACATTGCCACGGGCTATGAGAACGATGTTGATGTGAAATATCTCCCTGTATCGATGAACACATGATACGAACAATAAAATTAATAAATTAACATTTTAGTTATGCAAATACAGCACAATATTGTTTCACTCTGGACAGTGCTCTCGCTATTTGCGAAGCAGTTGAAGCGAGCTTATTATTAAAGCTATTCCAGGGCTGTTCAAACACGATTAGTGCCTGTTAGACCAAAGGTTAATGTAATTCCATCGCAATCAAAAACATCGACACACGAGGTAAAGATCTTGATTGAGGATAATGCATGTAGGCCTGTTTATTTACAGTTGGTTTCGACAAGCTTCCAAACATCAGAGGAACCCACCGCCATTAGCTGTATTGTCTCAACGCGAGATAATCTGATTTGAAACATCGCTGTGTATTGATTGTTTCGTTCTCGAATATTTGCACTGAAGCGATGCCACATCTTCTTTTTGTCATATGTGGAGGGATGAATGTAGTGTACTCTGAATCAGAATTCATAGATCCTGGGAATGAGAGTTAATTTCACTTTCGTGTTAAGTAGATAAGATATCCTTTTAAGAGCATTTAGCTGCCTAGCTGCTTTCTTACATACTTTTGTAAGATGAGCAGAGAAAGACAGCTTATTATCAAACATAACACCCAGCAGTATAACACTAGCATCGTTAGACAAAGATACATCATCAGTAACACAATGCGCAGCGTGCTGAACAATATTTGACCGTGGGCTATTTGCTAAGAAAAATTGAATCTTTGAGGGATTGGCGACCATGTCATTGCTATTGAACCGTTCTATACAGTGCCTGCCTTCATGTTCTAAGCATTCAATCATCTGTTTTGTGGAGCTTCCACGAACGATCAATGTGTTATCATCAGCATAGTTGATGAGTAAAGTATTCATCATAACAAGTAAATCATTGATAAAATCACCGGTCCTAAAACCGAACCTTGTGGTACACCTTTAGCAGTGCCCTTCCTAGCACTTAACAGGTTCCCAAGTTTAACTTGATGAAATCTATGTCTTAAATAGCTACTAATTAATGTAACATTGCTTTTCGACATACCATATGCTTTGAGTTTGGCAGTGGTGAGATCGTGGGGCAGTCAGTCAAAGGCTTTAGATAAATCCATTAAAAGAGCCCCGACTGTCTCCCCACTATCTAAAGCACATTTCCATTCCATTTCCATTCAATGCGAAGCAGTCGTGAAGGAGCATCCACCTGGACTAGTGGCTCGGCCGTTGTTAACATTCTGCGCGTGCGCAGACAGGGAGTTGTGGGAAAAGGGTATGGAAATAGACGTTTTGGGATCTAGGTGGGTCCCTAGTTGGCCGATGGGATCGAGTGAGGTATCAATGTGAGGCAGTCGTGCGGGAGCATCCGCCTGGACTAGTGTGTCGTTCGTGTTCACCATTCTGCGCATGCGCAGCCAGGGAATTGTGGGAAAAGAGTATGGAAATAGACGTTTTGGGATCTTGGTGGGCCACTAGTAGTCCTATGGAGTCGTATGAGGTATCAATGTGAAGCAGTCGTAAAGGAGCATTCACCTGGACTAGTGTCTCGGCCGTTGTCAACATTCTGCGCAGGCACAGACAGGGAATTGCGGGAAAAGGGCATTGTAATGGACATTTTGGGGTCTATTTGGGCCCCTAATCGTCCGATGGAGTCGAGTGAGGTATCCTTGTGAAGGATACGTGAGGGGGCATCCGCCTGGACTAGTATGTCGTGGAACTGGCGTCATTCTGCGCATGCGCAATAGACAAAGTGTATGGAAATAGACGTTTTGGGGTCTAGGTGGACCACTAATGGTCCAATGGAGTTGAGTGAGGTATCAATGTAAAGTAGTCGGAGCATCCGCCTGGACTAGTGTGTTGTCCGTGTTCGACATTCTGCGCATGCGCAGACAGGGAATTGTGGGAAAAGGACATGGAAATGGACGTTTTGGGATCTAGGGGAGCCCCTGGTGGGCCTATGGAGTCTTATGAGGTATCGTTGTGAAGCATTCGTGAAGGAGCATCCGACTAGGCTAGTGTGTTCAACATCGTTCGTGTTCAACATTCTACGCATGCGCAGACAGGGAATTGTGGGGAAAAGGGAATGGAAATAGACGTTTTGGGGTTTAGGTGGGCCACTATTGGACCGCTGGAATTGGGTGAGGTATCAATGCGAAGCACACGTGAGGGCGCACCCGACTGGGTGGATGTGGGGTAGGAATATCGTCATTCTGCGCATGCGCAGGCTGGTCGTAGTATGGAAATAGACCTTTTGGGGTCGATATGGACCACTAGTGGTCCGAATGGGTTGTGGGAGGTGTCAAAGTGAAGCTTTTTTGAGGTAGAGTCAGAATGGCGTGTTTTTTATTGCAAATCGCATCAATCTGCGCATGCGCAGTTGGGTGTAGTAAGTAAAGTGGCCATTTTGGGGCAGTGAAGGCAGGTATCTGGTGTAGAGGATCACAATTGCTCTGAATGCGTCGTGTGGGGCGTCATTTTGTAGCTGTCGGGGTGTAGACCCCGATTTGAAGGATGTCCACCGCATCCGTGACGTCATCGGTGACGTCATCAGTACGAGTATTAGACAAAGTGGGCGTTTTGGGGGCGGTGAAGGAAGGTATTTGGTGTAGAAATGGACCATCCTTAGTCCGAATGCTTCGTGTGAAGTGGCATCTTGTAGCCACGCCCGCCAACGCCAAGCTCAACTCTTCAACGCCCTGGTGAATTAGCCCAAAAGCTCTCATTTTTCTAGACACTAATTCATTGGAAATGCAGTGACGCCCGTCAATGACCGTCGTTACGCCCTAGCATAACACATTGACGCCATGATATAGACTGGCGAGAGAACAACAACAGCAACAAAGATGACAGAAGAGAGAAGAAGAAGAACAACAAGTTTTTTCATATAGTTTATTCATAGTTGGGTATGTTTACAATACAAGTAGCCTCTTGTCCAATCAGAGGCCGCCATTTGGCAGTGCATCTGTCATACTGGTTCTTGCCCGTTAGATGTATTCTCTGTATGCGCAGTTGGGTGTAGTAAGTAAAGTGGCCATTTTGGGGCAGTGAAGGCAGGTATCTGGTGTAGAGATGGACCACTATTGCTCTGAATGCGTCGTGTGGGGCGTCATTTTGTAGCTCTCGGGGTGTAGACCCCGATTTGAAGGATGTCCGCCGCATCCGTGACGTCATCGGTGACGTCATCAGTACGAGTATTAGACAAAGTGGGCGTTTTGGGGGCGGTGACGGAAGGTATTTGGTGTAGAAATGGACCATCCTTAGTCCGAATGCGTCGTGTGAAGTGGCATCTTGTAGCAACGCCCGCCAACGCCAAGCTCAACTCTTCAACGCCCTGGTGAATTAGCCCAAAAGCTCTCATTTTTCTAGACACTAATTCATTGGAAATGCAGTGACGCCCGTCAATGACCGTCGTTACGCCCTAGCATAACACATTGATGCCATGAAAAAGACCGGCGAGAGAACAACAACAGCAACAAAGATGACAGAAGAGAGAAGAAGAAGAACAACAAGTTTTTTCATATAGTTTATTCTCCCCAATGCTACATCATACCCACGCTGGAGGAGCCGCGTTTGGGTATGTTTACAATACAAGTAGCCTCTTGTCCAATCAGAGGCCGCCATTTGGCAGTGCATCTGTCATACTGGTTCTTGCCCGTTAGATGTATCTTCAGCTGCGCTTGTCCAATCAGAAATCGCCATTTCAGAAAGTCCGATCTTTGGCCATGTTCGCTCTGAACCGTTTGTTCTAATCGTCATCGGGTAGGCCAGGATTCCGTTGAGGCAACATATCCTCAGATACTTGTTTGCGCATTCTGAGTATCTATCAGTGCATGGGTGAATACATTCAGCCGATGGGGTGATCGTTCAGCTTGGTCACGAAAAACGTGACATTGGTGACGCCATTTCAAAATTACCAAGAATGCTTTGCTGCTGGGAGTTATGCGAATGAGATGAAGCTGGCTTCTATAGGGTCATGTTATGAAACTTCAGCTCACAATTTTTCATAATTCAGGAGTTATGATGGTCGCTCTCCTCTCACACTAGGTTCAAGGTTCAAGGTTCTTTATTTGCTGATCACAGCGCCCGTTATCGAGCAGATATACAATCAAGCGAAGATAATTAAGTATATATACATATAGAATAACCTAGTTGATCAGAAATAATTTGATTTACGGAAAAATAGCAGTCGTGATACAAGGAATAATAATGCCAGGAGCAACGATTTCGCTAGCATTTTACAATAAATTATGATCTTACTGACTAGTATCTGTGTGTAACACTAAAAACGTATATTAGCTAACATCTGTCATTCCTGTACCAGTAACACGTTTGTCATGTTTAGATGCCGAACCATCAATCATATTGCTATGTGCGCTCATACAATCATGAACAAACTTACCTAAATTTTTCACAATAATTGGATCCTCGCACGATAAGAGCCAAATAAATTTGTTTGAAATATCGAGTTGAGAAAAGTTGGCATTCATGCTATCACATTTAAATAGAAATATGTCCCGAAAATTATCATATTTATTACATTCCATTAAAAAATGGAATTCATCTTCAACCTTACCAGCATTGCAAAGAGTACATACACGTTTATCTGCTGATACTTTGGTAAATCTACCTTTCTCAATCTGAAGGTCATGGCTACTTGTTCGTAGCTTACATAAGTCACTGCGAGTAAGGCTCCAACACAAAATTTAGCTTGAAGTTTCTATATGTTCTGAGTTTGTTACCATAAGCTACGTTGGGACGGTCGGTAAACAGTTGTTCATTCCACCAATTACAAAATACAGAAGAGAAACTTCTTGCAGCTTTGGAAACTAAGCTACCAACAGATAAACTTTTTATCTGTTCGTATAAATGACTTAGATTTAAGAATGACAATATACATTTAATACCCGTTAGCCAGGTCTTTTTTCCTTGGGTGTCCAATTTGATAGAAAAATCAAAAGGTTTCTTTAATAACGTATCATCAGGCATTTCAAATAAGCGACGCCAATATTTAAGCATTGAACAAATAACATCAATTGGCATAGGACGTCGACCGAGTTCATCTAACACAGCACAATTTGTACATTTGGAGTTGACCCCCAGAATGTATTTACAGTACTTCAAGTTAAGTCTTTCAAGTGGTTCATTCTTAAGATAGTTATCTAAAAATGATTTTTTACTCAATTTTGTGGCAATGGATGATCCCCATATCTCTGAACAGTAGGGCAAAATAGGCTTAATAGTATGATCAAATATATGCAAAGAAGTGGAGATTCCAGGAGGGTTACAAGAAAAACATTTTCGAATTTTGAAGAATGCCTTAGATGCCTTGCCATTCAGTTGAACTTTGGCCAATTTCCACGTTCCAGATGGATTAAATGTAATTCCTAAATATGTGTACGACTGTACTGTTTCTATTTGGGCATCACCAAGACAGAATGATTTTGGGGATGTTTCACTTTTACAGTTAAATATCATACATTTAGTTTTAGCTATGTTCACTTCCAGATTCCATTTATCACAGTATAATTGCAGTTTATCAAGGGATAGCTGTAAACCCTCCTTACTGTCAGACTATAGCCCAACATCATCTGCATACAATAAACAATTGAGGGGTGTGGTCCCAAGGAATACTGGGTCACATGAATTATCAAATATGGATGGTAGATCATCATCTAAGACCAGATAGATTACTACCGTTCGACAGAAGTCTGACAATTACAGGATTGCTTGCATAAAGTTGCAATTTATTTATTCATCCCGTCGTTTTAAATACCTCTGACAGTGTCAGTTACGTGCACTTGGTTTGAAGACTTACATCAGCCGAAGCTCGCTGGCGTAGTGATGTTCCATCTGGTCATGGATCAAGCTGTCTCGGCACCAGACTACTACAAACAAATAGTCCCGATCCGTTAAGCCGTATAACATCTGTCAGAGAAGTGAATTGTTTTTAATGAAATTTACTGTCTCTTTTGTGACGAATAATCGGAGGCCAGTGGTAGGTGACTGGAGTATGATATGTGTTCGGTTCAGCTATGAGTTTGGGTTTAACTTGAGGTCTAATAACATGTGAATAAGGTGTTGCTCAGAGGTATAATTAGGTATCTGTGCACCGCTTTCTTAAAGCGAAGAAAACGTCCAAACGTATTACTAAATTTGTAGGAACGCGTATAACCCAAAATCGAGACGAGCAACTCCCGCCACTAAGTTTGGGCTTAGACCACTAAAAGATTTACATTGGCGGCAATGTTAACGTAATTGCATCTCGCCTATTCCATAATCAAGTACAGACTTCCGTATTTCGACAACAAGTACTTTAATTCGAGTACTTCAACCTGACAAACTTCTTGATGGGGGTCGCCCATCCAGATTTTGAGTTTTGTCCGCTTGTACAAATGATGTCATAATTTTGTCTTTTTTCTCTGCTTTCAGAAAGCGGTGCACAGGTACCCAAATAGTCCCACTTAGCAACACCTTGTTAGGCCTTGATTTAAAATCAAACTCACAGCGAAACCAAACACATATCATACTCCATTCACCTACCACTGGCCTTCAATTATTCGTCACAACAAAGACTGGAAAAAATATTGAAAACAATTCACTTCTTTGGCAGAGGTTACCTATTTTATTTATTTATTTATTTATTTATTTATTGGTCTCATCCCGTTTGTCAGTTTGTAGCACTTTAATTAAATATTTCTTGTCGAAACATAGCAGTCTAGACTTAATTATGAAATCAACGAGATACAATTACGCGTTAACATTGCCATCAATGTAAATCTTTTAGTGGTCTAATGCCCCCAAACGCTTGTGTCCGTTCGTTGAAAGCAAGGGGAGACTACTGGTATTGTGGCATGGCTTTCAACATGCCGTGCTCCTACTAGCCCCGTCTACTGTTCTTACATGCTGGAACACAATAACATCAGATGGGAAGAATGGTTCCATCTTAGAGCACACTTTCTGGGAACTGTTTCAACCAACCCCGGTCTCTGCCAACGTAGATATCGCTGGTCCGATTATCCACTACCGTTAGTTCGTAGTTTTGCACTGAATGGGAACGGGTTTAGCGCGCGAAATCCCGTCCCACTTGTTGTGGCGAGATTTATCCGGGCTGTTCGATATTTCACCCGTGCTGCGTTCATGCCCATCGAGTTAAGAGTGGATTTACAGATAAGCAACATGTCCATTACATTGTGAACAGCCATATGGTTCGTTGTAAGTATAAAATCTTCGAAAAAGCAAAACATTCAATTTTCATCATTGCGATAACCAACTCCAGAAATCAAAGCTTTCAATGAGGAACTAGGACAACGTCGTTGATTAAGCGACTTTTCCTCGGCCTAAAGAATTCTCCTTACTATTTTTTTTAAATATCGTTTGTATTTCCAGTAGAAACCGACTCGCAAGTTACTCATATAGATTTGGGAGTGAATGAAATTAATATGTCTTGTGATTTCATTTGGTTAATTTGAGTTGCATTCGTTTTCATTCGTTGGGCCGTGACCTTGAGAGGACAAGCCATACTATGCCCACAGGAATGTTAGTAACTGGGATTGCAGTATAACCAAGAAAAACCATAACCGGTACACAATGTAAATGTAGTTTGTGTGACTAAGCTTACCTTTATTATCTTCTTTACTCATCAGCATGCTGGCTACCATGGACAAAGTGGTAATAAACAGAACACTTTATAGGATGTATAATTTATACTCAGGAATACGAGTTAGTACAACTACTGCATTGTGATCAATCTGAACCCCTCCCGCCCAACCGAGTCACAATGGAACATTCACTGCTTTGTAATCAATCTGAACACCAGGTCGAGTTTGAAAATGATCCACCACTTGACGAACACCGTCACATGGGCTCCTTGGTCACTGCGATGTCGTTTAAACAGGAAACTGATCCTCGTGACTCGAGTGACTGCTTGGATAAGCCTGGAATCACTCCAGAATTTACAGAATACCCTATGAGTCGAGAAATCAAGCGAGAACAATCTGACTGGGAATATCTCTCCACCACCCCGTGCATCAAACCAGAAAATGGTCAAATACCAACCATTCCATTCGACTCCGTACCCGAGCAGGAGGAAATATCAGCCGAACCAATCAAGCTAGAACCCAACACGTCGGATGATGCTCCTTGTAAGCTTGTATACAAGAACGAGGGGATCAAAGTAAGTAAAAACTCCATGAAAATTCATAACATTCATGAAAATTCATAGAACAGGCGTGTATTTCACTTGGTTCACTATGACAATGCCGTAATATTTCAAGCCTATCGCAATCATTGTGCTAGCGCAATCATCAGCTAGTAATCTGTGTCTTCGTAATCAGCTGTTGCGATGAAACGATATCCGTTCTGTTTGACATGGAGTTTGCCCTGTCCGTTCGTTCTAAGTAGGGGAGATTGGGGTACACTGGGACATTTTTCACCTTTTCGCGAAAATCTCTGTTATTATTGTCCTGTAGTGTAGCCTTGTATACTCTCATTACAACTTATACTTATTCTGACATAGTCACATAAAAAAAAACTGGAATATCTGTTATACTTTTCTCCAGAATTCTGTTTTAAAAACGTAAAAAATTGTGTCCCAGTTTGCCCCACTATGGGGTACTCTGGGACACCCACTGGGGTGCGATGGGACAATAATCAAAATACATTTTATAAGAAGTATATAATAATAATAATAATATAATAATAATCTTTCTTTTACCCTCGGTAGCCAGTTTGGCTATAAGCCAATCTTCCACTGGGCCGAGCACATTCATACACAGAAACATATCTCACAAACATACATCTGGTTTTGCGGTGTGGGAGGAAAGCCGGAGTACCCGGAGGGAAACCCACGAGCACGGCCTGGGACCAGAAACCCAATCTCACATACGACCGTTCGACGCCATGGGGAATCGAACCCGGGCCGCATTGGTGAGAGTCCGAGATGTTAACCACTGGACTAACCGTGCCCCCGATATATACTAATATGTTTCATAGGAGTTCAGAAGATTCAATAGCGGTGGTTAAGTTAGTTGCTATTTTAGGCCCCTGCTTTGCGTAAAATATTTCCCACGAGCCAAATTTGAGGAAAAAAATATTTTGTGTGATTCTCATCCCAACGAAAGCATTTCACTTTGAAAGTTTTAGTAAAACTCATCAAATCTGATAGGATTACCAAATACTACCATCTAGGAAACAAAATAATGCACTTTGATGGCAATTTAGGATGAAAGGAAATATCACCATTTGATTATTATTGTCCCAGTGTGCCCCGGCAAAAGTGTCCCACTCTGCCCCAGGTGCATGATATATTCCTTTTTATGACAAAAAACTAATACATACAGCTGAGATACTAAATCGATATAATTAAAGTGTACCTTTTGTCCATCCTCTCTCAGTAGTAACAAAATAGCAATGAAGTACCGCTGAAAACTTGTCATAACGAACTATCATCCACAGTCATGAAAATTTACTTGGACTGCTCAAAAGCGATTTTTGTGTCCCTAATTTTTTACCAGTGATAGGTTTTACTTGTAATTAATATAGAAGTTGTATGAGGGTGATAGCTTTCTGCTGATAGTAATGTGGTGTGCTTCTTTTTCTTAACAAAAGAGCTAGATGGCTTGTCCCACTGTGCCCCATGTCCCACTGTACCCCAATCTCCCCTACTTGGGCCTCGAACCGGATGAATCGTGGACCAGTTCAATATATATGTGGGAGTATAATAATACTGTGATCTACTGCTTTAGGTTCACCCGTGTGTACGTTGATTTATCAAGTGATCTGATGAATTTCATACAAGTTCAAGTTGAAAGCTTGTACATTATATATGTTAAAGTTTAATCATCAGCATGCTGGCTACCATGGACAAAGTGGTAATAAACAGACCACTTTATAGGATGTATAATTTATACACAGGAATACGATAACAACTACTGCATTGTGATCAATCTGAAACCCTCCCGCCCAACCGAGTCACAATGGAACATTCACTGCTTTGTAATCAATCTGAACACCAGGTCGAGTTCAAAAATGACCCACCAGTTGACGAACACCGTCACATGGGCTCCTTGGTGAATGCGATGTCGTTTAAACAGAAAACTGATCCTCGTGACACGAGTGACTACTTGGATAAGCCTGGAATCACTCGCGAAATTACAGAATACCCTATGAGTCGAGAAATCAAGCCAGAACAGTCTGACTGGGAATATCTCTTCACCACCCCGGGCATCAAACCGGAAAATGGGCAAAAACCAACCATTCCAGTCGACTCCTCACCCAAACAGGAGGAAATATCAGCCGAACCAATCAAGCTAGAACCCAACAAGTCGGATGATGCTCCTTGTAAGCTTGTATACATGAACGAGGGGATCAAAGTAAGTAAGAACTAACTGAAAATTCATGACATTTTTATAAGAGGCGTGTATTTCTCTTGATTCACTATGACAATGCGGTAATATTTCAAACCTAACGCAATCATTTTTCCCCGACAAACGTCTGGTAATCAATTTATTGGGTGAGCCAACGAAGAGATCGTATAGAAGCGAATGAGCGAAGCGTAATCAGCTCGTAATCCGTTTCTTCGTAATCAGCTGTTGCGACGAAGCCATATCCGTTCAGTTCGAGATGGAGTTTGTACTGTCTCTACGTTTCGAAGAATGAATCGTGGACCAGTTCAATATATATGTGGGAGTTCACAAAGGAACTATAATAATACTGTGATACTGCTTTAGGCTCACCCGTGGGTATGTTGGTTTAGCAAGTTTTCTGTTGAATTTCATATAAGTTCAAGTTGAAAGCCTGTACATTATATATTTAACATGAAGTATAACTGAGAAGTTTGTACGTTCATATTGTTAGACCGCGGTTCGCAGTTCGTTATTCGGGACCAGCCATTCAGCGACTCATTATAACAACGCCACTAGCAGCGCCCCCTGGCGTCAGATTTGGGATACGAATTATGCAAAGATATAGAGCATGACATTCTCTCTTGCTATACAGAGTTTGGAGTTCAAAGTCCTCATAATAAAAAAAAATGCAGATTTCCATATCTGAGGAAATAATTGCTGGTCTCCTCGAATAATGAACTGCGAACCGCGGTCTAACTTTATGAACGTCAAGTGATATGTTGAATTTCATACAAGTTCAAGTTGAAAGAGCTTGCACATTATATATGCTAACATGAACTATAACACAGAAGTTTGTCTATTTTTATATAATAATTCTGTTAATTGACCTTACGTAGAGAAGGTTGAACGACGTCTGCTGAACGAAAGATGAAGGCCACAGATTGATTTCTCCTTGGATACACGTTCCGCTGCACTTATCAAAGATCACCAAATGTGTGTAAATGTTTATTCTTTTGTCGATTTTCAGAAGCGTAACATAGAATGGCCGTTGTGGTTGATTTAGACATTACTTGGTAATATTGTAATATATATATATATATATTTCAGCAGGAAGACCAACGCTTTGATCAGTCAGCCAATCAGGGCCCACTTGAAGCTCCGTTTCCGGTAGTATTATATCAACGTCGGACAGTTTCGAAGTTGACTGTGGAAAAAGAAAAGATGGAATGTGATAAATTGGATGGACCAATGAATGATCAAAAAATAGTTTCCGCTGTACCGAATATACATGTAGTGAGCTCACATGAGCACACAGCTAACCAAATTTCGACCAGCGACAAACCATACAGATGTATTGTATGTGATTATCAATGTGGACAATTATCGGACTTTATAAAACATTCCAGAAAGCATGCTGATGTGTCTTCTGAATATCATCTCCATTATCACCAATTTCTTTACAAGCTTCGTCACATAGATAAGAAGTCATACAAATGTCCACAGTGTGATTATAGTGCAGCTATCAAGAGTAATCTATCCCAACACATAAGAACACACACTGGGGATAGGCCATACAAATGTTCATGGTGTGATTACAGTGCAGCTCTAAAGAGTAATCTATCCCAACACATGAGAACACACAACGGCGAGAAGCCATACAAATGTTCACAGTGCGATTATAGTGCAGCTGTAAGGCGTCATCTATCCGAACACATGAGAACACACAACGGCGAGAAGCCATACAAATGTTCCCAGTGCGATTATAGTGCAGCTGTAAGGCGTCATCTATCCGAACACATGAGAACACACACCGGGGAAAGGCCACACAAATGTTCATGGTGTGATTACAGTGCAGCTGTGAAGAGTACTTTGTCCAGACACATGAGAACGCATACTGGGGAGAAGCCATACAAATGTTCCCAGTGTGATTACAGTGCAACTTCCCAGAGTAATCTGTCCCGACACATGAGAACACACAACGGCGAAAAGCCATACAAATGTTCCGACTGTGATTACAGTGCAGCGGAAAAGCGTCATCTATCCGAACACATGAGAACACACACCGGGGAAAGGCCACACAAATGTTCATGGTGTGATTACAGTGCAGCTGTTAAGAGTACGTTGTCCAGACACATGAGAACGCATACTAGGGAGAAGCCATACAAATGTTCACAGTGTGATTACAGTGCAACGTTAAAGTCCTCTATCCAAATACATGAAAAAGCACACCGGGGAAAGGCCATACAAATGTTCACAGTGTGATTACAGTGCAGCTTTTAGGAGTAATCTGTCACAACACATGAGAACGCACACCGGGGAGAGGCCATACAAATGTTCACAGTGTGATTACAGTGCAACTTTAAAAAGTCAACTATCCAAACAGATAAGAACACACAACGGCGAAAAGCCATACAAATGTTTCCAGTGTGACTACAGTGAAGCTGTAAAGGGTCATCTATCCGGACACATGAGAACGCACCCCGGGCAAGGCCATACAAATGTTCATGGTGTGATTATTGTGCACTAATAAAGAGTTATCTGTCCCAACACTTGAGAACACACAACGGCGAAAAGCCATACAACTGGCACAGTGTGATTACAGTACAGCTAGGAAAAGTAATCTATGCCAACACGGGAGGACACAACGGCGAAAAGCCATACAGATGTTCACAGTGGGATTACAGTGCAACTGTAGAGAGTAATCTATCCAAACACATGAGAACACACACCGGGGAAACGCCATACAAATATTCGTGGTGTGATTACATTGCAGCTGTTAGAGTACTCTGTCTCAACACATGATAATCTATTCTTATTTATTCGATGGTCAACTAAAAAGTAATCTCCCTTGAATTCCTAGAACTCTCCTACGTGCAATCTTAAAAAAAAGTTGAATAAACCTGTGTTTTCTTTGAAATACACCAGACTAAATCACAGCCATGGTCAAAATGACTGTCAGGCTTCCCATCCATTGATTGATTTTTATCCCCTTTGTGGGGGAATCTTTTACAAATAAATTACTGCTCTCTGGTCCAGCCTTGTGATCTGTGTGTATTGGTTAACTTGTTCAGGAAGGTACACTAATTGCGGGTCTAATAATGTGGGGGGGGGGGGGGGGGAAAGGGGTATTTTCGTACTCCGTTTTGGGGTAATTTTCATTATCTGTTCTCAGTTCTGAGGAAATCTAATTTTGCGTACACACGTTCTTGACGTATTCCACGTTCAACGTATTTTCCTATTTTTAATTCTCTGTTCTCTGTTCCACCAAGTTATAATTTTGCGTTCCTCGTTTTGTGAAATTTGTTATTTATACGTTCCCGTTCACATCGTCACTCTCGTATGCTTGTCTGCAAGAGGGGACGCAACTCTAGCGGATTCACCTCTTCTGTTCTGTGTGCGTCGAAACAACCCTGGAAGAACTACTTTCTTTCGTTGGTTGGCCCGTTTATGACACCTGCTAAAGAAATCCCCACAAATCCTCTTCTTCGATTCCGTGGTCCAATTTTGAAATTCCAATGGCGACATAGGCCTATAATTTTCTTTATGAATCCACATCCGAAAACCGCCCTTAAATATCACTCCAGTTAGTTATATGGTTTATTTTGTTTACAGTTATGGAGCAAGGGCGGATCTACGGGGGGTCAGGGGGGTCCGGACCTCTCCCCCCTCTCCCCCCTCCCATGAAACCTAAAAAAAAAATTGCTATTGAAGTTGGAGTTTCAATATGTATCTAAAATCAGACATTATCGCCGCGAGCGCACCACGTGTAGTGGTGTGATATAGGCCAGTAGGCCTGTTTTGTTTGTGTGCTTAACCAGGAAGTCAAAAGTTGTCAGGCATATTCTTCAATATCGATGCCTGTTTATGCGAAACAAATGTGAAAATAAAACAATGAATCTACCTACATTGTGTTCAGATTTTTTTCCGGGAAAACGCGTAAAACGCATCTCCCGCAACCTGGAACCCCGCAGCTTCCGGGGACTAGGCGGCCCCTGGACCCTCACATGTCAGGCTGTGAGGATCGCTTATTTTACCTTTGTGCAAATGAATCGGTATCATATTGGTTCTAATGTTCCATGATGTAAAAGTCATCGTGTTTTTATCTGTTAAATATAACTAGAAAGTCAAATGGATTCAGGCAGGATGGTTTTTTAAATATTGATGCGTGCTTATAAATGAGAAACAAACGTGAAAATAGAACCATAACTCTGCATACATTATGTTCGAATTTATTTCCTGGAAAATGCTTAGAACGCATCTCCAGAGATCTAGGAATTCGGAGCTTCCGGGGCCTAGGCGGCCCATGGACCCTCACCTGTTGCGCTATGAGGATTTCCTTGTTTTATCTTTTTGTGAATGAACCGTATCTTTGTTTCCTTTCCATGAACTAAATGCCATCGTTTTGTATGTTTTGAATATAACTAGAAAGTCAAATGGATGCTACGGAACCGTAGAGGGGACATGCAAAATTTTTCGCGGAAAATTATCTCGTCCCACGAGATAATTATCTCGTCCCACTAGATAATTATCTCGTCCCACGACATATTTATCTCGTCCCACGAGATAATTATCTCGTCCCACGACATATTTATCTCGTCCCACGAGATAATTATCTCGTCCCACGAGATTATTGTCTCGTCCCACGACATAATTGACCAATGACAACAGGTTTTACAACTACGTTGTTAGCGAAAGAAAGACCACGCAACTTGCGAAAAGAAGGGTCTCATTTACCGGCATATTCTTAGGAGCAGCTCGCCCAAGCTGTTTGCTGGGTCAACCATTAGTTCGGGAATTAATGCGACACGTCGTCCCTAATGACTTCCTTTGACGATGAGTTTTATTGACAATAGGCTTGTTTTCCTGAACGCCAACAGAAAACGGCCTATTCTTATCCCATCAAAAGAGCTAGAGGAACTACTGCATGCCTTCACAGAACTTCGATATTAAGGACTTCGTGTACATAAAACTAATAAAATTTACGTAGTTCAATCCAGCGTTCATTCTGCACGTATTGCAGTTCACCATGAAGCAACTAAATTGGTATATTTTTTATAAATGTGAAAGTCCTGTATCATTAATTAGATGGGAGATTTGTGGGGGGGGGGGGGTTACGTCATGACGTCAAGTCTGTATGTTTTATTGAAAGGAATAAAATTATATTTTTTAGTTAATATACTGTGTGATTTAAGTTTCAATGTTGTACGATAAATGGTCTCCGAAATATCGCCGAAAACGTCTGGGATATATTATCTGGGACAGACAGTAGGTTTATTTCTATTGTTTCTTTGTGAAAAGTAGTTGAAAATTAATATATCTCTTGTTTATGTATGAAGAAATACTGAGCAAATGACTGGGATCTCAATTGAAACACAAAACAAGTTTATAGAGAGAAAAAAGAAGAAAAATTCTGCTCAACGGACGTGCTTATGTTTTTTCGTCCAAACATGCGATTGGATTAGAGAACAGAGATGATCGCATGAGAGTTGAGCCCGAAATCGTCTGTTGTTTTGCATTTCAATCTTAATTTAGGCCTAGCGGTAGGCACTGGCGGTGATAAGTTTACTTCCCCAGTATTAAGCAACAACTGAAAAAACTACTTGATAAGAAAATCATTCACTTCTATGCTATGTTTTCTTTCTTTCATTTTTTAGATCTGGCGTAGATCCTTAGAATGCTGTAGGGAAATGAGAAAAGTGCAAACCGACTCACGGGATAGCCTTACGCTGCATGAAAGTAGTTCCACAGAGATGAGTTTTGGGGATCCTTAGTGGTTGAAAGGCTTTTGTATGTCTATATTTAGTCACTAATAGTCACTTGGCATATATTTGATCCCTTATCTGCATTAAATATTACTCTGTTCATTGTTTTCCCACAAAATTAATACACTCTAAAGTATGGCAGACTGGTATCGTCACTTTACCAAAGCTTGGACTCTGCTGAGAAAGTTATACAGTTTAGCTGGGTAGGTGTATATGTGAGAGATGCTCTACCATAGCTATAGTGTAGGGGCTGTACAGCATACTTTGAAAAGAGAATGCCAGGCCAAACTAGGTCATCACGTTAGGAGAGCATTAACACTTGAATCTGTCTGTGGAAGGCCAGCATTTGTTTGACCCAGGATTAAGTATATCCTCACAGTGATAAATTATCAGGGGTGCAGATTTTACTAAAGATATGGCCACAGGTGAAAGACAAAGTAAGGTCTTCAATAATTCAACCATTTAAAACACACACTTTAGAAGCCAATTCCATGAAATATTTTGCCTACATTCAGCTCTGATTGTTCAAAACTGTTCACAGGTAGGTTGCTCCACGATATGTGGCCAAAAAAGGTCGTCAAGTTTAAAAGTGATTGAATTATTGGAGACCTCACCTTACATTTATCTAGACAGTTGAAAATATGTATTTCCACAATATTGATTTCATATATGTATGTGAGTAGTTGAAATATGTATCTCAACAGTTAAAATATGCATAAAAACAGCTCAAATGTTTCCGTAGTAAATCTGTATGCCAAGTGTTGATGTGTCAACAGCTGAAATATGTATTTCCATAGTAATTCTTTCTTACTTTTAGGGGACATATGCTCATCCCATTCTATGCAGTGCTGCATCTTCTAAGTGCAAGGTGTCACCTTTATATTAACATTGTTAAGACAAAGTATCATTATTGATAAGTCAAATGTGATATTCGGGTAATCCCCTTCTGTTTTGGCGAATGCTGTGATAGTATGGGTCCGATAGTATGAGTGGTCATATTCTTGTTACTGGCTGAATATACGTTACGGCCAAGTATCGTCCATCGCTGAAGGAAAATACAACCTAAACTACCGATATACTTTGATTTTGTTCGTTCTCTTTGAAGTTGTGTTACGGTTAACTTATGTAAATACTGTCTTGTACATGTGGAATCCTGTGCAAAGAAACTTGACACATGCGTGATGCGCACAGGCATCGCGGCTCGTGCCTCTATTATATACTGCTACACATGTATAGCTGAATAAATATAGGTTTCCCCCCAAAATATTTACTCCTGCAAAGTTTGTAGCAAATATCACCTTCCCGATGGTGCAAATTAACATAGGTCATGATTTTGCAAAATTATAGCAAAAATCAAGTTCAACATATTAGCACAGCAAATCCCTTCTCCATGTTATAATCGGAGAACGCATTGGCCGACTATTGGTTCACTCACTTGTATTACCGATAGAACATTTATTTACCCCTCATCAGAAAGATTGTTCACATGGAAAGTCTTATGTAATTATATTTGTGACAAATAATGTCAAAATACTTTGAAAGAGCAAAATTCAGCTATTTTGGTTGAGTCAAGGCTGGATGAGCACCTACAGCAGTGTCTTATTGGCCGATTATTAGGTGGGTAGCACATGGTTAGCGTAACGTGTGCAACTTCCCTCATTATAGGACTGCCTTTCTTTGGTATGTTCAACTTCATTATGTCGGTACCTTTTAAGAAGGGCCGTTCGTGCCATAAATCCAAACGTTTAGAAACTTTAAACGTTTAACTTGCACCAACCAATCAGATGTCATGAATTGACATTTTGAAGATGTTTCCCGTCCGAAAGCAAACGTTTGCTGTTGTAACATCCAATACTTTAGACGTTTCCTGTCAAAAGGCAAACGTTTCCAGTAGGAATATTCGAGACTTTTAAACGTTTCCGGTTTAAGGGATATCGTTACCGGTTGAGATCGTCCAGTCAGATTTTCGTATTGCTGCTTCGTATGTTCAACCCTCAACATCAATACGTGTCCACTGGCAAAACATTTCCGCTATGTAGTCTGTTTGAACCAATCAAAATAACCCTTACAAATATTCGCGCATATTGTATTCCTCATGCCCACCGTTCATCATGTCCCGCGCAAATTGTCCCGGTGCCAAAGATATTCTCCAAAACCTAATTTGTAAGAACGGTTTTCATTAGTTATAATACATTACATACCTGAAACGTTTGCCAGTGGAGATTTGCACGCGGTCCAAATAAAAAATCTGATTGGACGACGGGAAACGTTATCCTTTTAACCGGAACCCTTTAAAAGACCCGAATTTTACTACCGGAAACGTTTGTCTTTTGACAGGAAACGTCTAAAGTCGCGAATTTACAACTGGAAACGTTTGCTTTTTAATAGGAAAATGTCAGTTCATAACATCTGATTGGTTGGTTCAAGTTTAAACGTTCAGACTTTTTAAAGCTTTACAATTTTTAAACGTTTGAGAAGTTAAAACGTCTAAAGGATGCGTTTATGGCGCGAACGGCCCTTCATATACTTTGTCAGAGGATGTAACTTTTGATTGCGTTTTAGCCACATACATTCGTGCCTGGTACCACCTGTGCCTAACTTGAAATTAAATATATAATTGTGCGTTTATTTCATTATTAAACTTATCCCCCCAATAACCCAGATCTCAGTAAAGCCCATAGGCTCTAGTTTTTTATTTATTCATTTTTTTTTTTTTAATTTATTTTTATTTTTTTTTGTCTTGGCCGGCCAAGCCCCCCATGTACGAAGCCTTCTCGGTTTACTCCTTCTCAGGTTAATATATAATGTCTGTCACGTTTATATAATACAAGGAAGTGGCGAAAATCGAGACACCTGTTCAGATGTGTACTTGTATTCGCTAAAGAAAATGCTGACATCAAATTATAGCAGTTGGAGGATTTTCACTCCTAATCATGAATACTGTTTGAGAGAATGGATAAACTTCACTTCTTTGGTGTTCTCTAGTCAGTCTTGTGTGAAATCTATGTCAACAGAATTGTATTACAATATGACATCGGCTTTATTATGAAGTCTGCGTCCGCTCCATACACAGATCCTACAACTCATTGGAACACATTGAAACAGTCTCTTCGTTAAACAACTATATTTCGCCCGAAGATTTGCAGCCTTTTAGTGAACCAGGGACATCAAAATTATAATATTTCAATCATCCAAACCCAAGAAAACTTTGAAATGATCAATGAATTTTTCCTTGTAGTTTGAGGTTGTTTTTTATTGCCTAGGCCATCTGCAGATTGCTAAAATTTCCCCGACTGGCTGCAACAGAAGTACGTTACGTGCGCTTTCATTGGTGAACAACGTAGTTGTAAAATCTGTTGTCATTGGTCAATTATGTCTTGGGACGAGATAAATATGTCGTGGGACGAGATAAAAATGTCGTGGGACGAGATAATTATGTCGTGGGACGAGATAATTAATTTATGTCGTGGGACGAGATAATTATCTCGTGGGACGAGATAATTATGTCGTGGGACGAGATAATTATGTCGTGGGACGAGATAATTATGTCGTGGGACGAGATAAATATGTCGTGGGACGAGATAATTATGTCGTGGGACGAGATAATTATGTCGTGGGACGAGCTAATTATCTCGTGGGACGAGATAAATATGTCGTGGGACGAGATAATTATGTCGTGGGACGAGTGGGACGAGATAATTATCTCGTTGGGCGAGACACATGTCGTGGGACGAGATAATTATGTCGTGGCACGAGATGTCGTGGGACGAGATAATTATGTCGTGGGACGAGATAAATATGTCGTGGGACGAGATAATTATGTCGTGGGACGAGATAATTATCTCGTGGGGCGAGATACATATGTCGTGGGGCGAGATACATATGTCGTGGGACGAGATAATTATGTCGTGGGACGAGATAATTATCTCGTGGGACGAGATAATTTTCCGCGAAAAAAAGATTGTGCATGTCCCCTCTACGGTTCCGTAGGATGCAAGCATGAGATGCGATTTTTCAAATATCGAAGCTTGCTTCTACATGTAGTTGCGAAAAAATCGTGAAAATAAAACCATAAATCTGCATACATTATGATCAGTTTTATTTCCGGGAAAACGCTCAGAACGCATCTCCGGCGATGTAGGACCCCGGAGCTTCCGGGGCCTAGGCGGCCTCTGGACCTCGCCTGTTGGTCTGTGATAGTCGACCCCTCCCCCTATGAATTTTGGCTGGGTCCGCCCTTGTGGAGTATATAATGAAATATGTTGTCAACTGTGGACAATTTCCAACGTTTTCCGATGTTTACTTCGCTGCATGTACTGACATTAACAACACTATTAAACAGCGTGGTAGCTAATAAAGACACACTTGAGCTCTTCACAATTGTTTTTTCTTCGTTCTTCGTATTTGGATTATTTTTTCTTTTTTTCTCCGTACTAGAGATAAATTTGTTTACGTTCACACGATCGCTTACCCCCTTGTCCCCCCCCCCCCATAATGAGGATGATATTTCTGTCAGGCTAGAAATGGAAAGGAGAGTTATTATTCCAAGAGAACAGTTCGCTTATTTCACTTAATAGTGCTTTTTCATATGGAGCTGAATTGAGAAATGTCAGCTCTGTGAAAACTTAGTGTCAAAATCTGATAAGATCTGATGGTTTGTGCTTTGCTGATGGGAAATTTCCAATCAGTTGACAGGCCCCATGAATGGTGGTGTTTCCTTGGGCAATAAGCTGACAAGAGCAAACCGAAGCCCTGAAGACAAGACACCCACATGTTGACACTGTGATTACCGGTCTGTTCATCAAAGTAAGCTTGACACTGATAACAAATCTCACAAGAAAACTGATTAAGGATTGATTGACAACCATTGATTTGTGATCTATTTTGTTGTTAGATATTTTATCTTTGATAGAGGTCAATGTTGTCTGTCGCTGTTTAGCTAAAATATTGCTGAACAGGGCCTTAAAGTTAATTTCTCGCGCTCTCTGAGAGAGCAAAATATGCAGTTTCCGACATTTTATGGATTGAGCTTGGGACTTCTTCATATTTACGATTTTCTCTGCAAAAGCTGCTAAGACCGGGAAATTTGGTAGTCTGCTCAGATTCTTTGTGGCTGAAAAATGGTTTACGTTGGAAAAATATTGTCCAAGACTCACTTTTCGGATTACACCATTGACAGCGTCATTTCACAATTACTAATGATGCTTTGCTGCTGGGTGTGTAATGCGAATAGGATAAAGCTGGCTTTTATAAGGTCATATTATGAAACTTCAGCTCTCGATTTTCCATAATTAGTGATCGCTCCCCTTCCGCACTAAGACCAGATAGATTCCAATCGTTTCCAAAACACGACAGAAGCCTGACAATTACACGATTGATTAATCATGTCTTTTTAAACATCCACGACAGTATCAGACACGTGCACTAAGTTTGAAGACTCGTACCAGCCTACGAAACGCGTTGGCGTAGTGATGTTCCATCTGCTCATGGATTAGGCTGTCTCGGCACCGGACCAGTCTTCAGCCAGCCTCTGCCAGAGAACTGAATTGTTCTTATAAAAAAATTACCCGTCTTTTGCACATGACGAGTAATTGAAGGCCAGTGGTAGTTGTTTGGAGCTTGATATGTATTCGGTTTGCTACGAGTTTGATTTTAAATCGGGGTCTACTCTAGCCAAGATTCATAGCGTCTCCCTTCCCTCACCGCTATGCCGACGACAAATACATTTCCCTGGTGGTAACTCGAACATCTCCATGGCGCACTTATTATTATCTTTGCGCCCTATTGGACCTTCATTAACTTGAGAAAATAGGCCGCCATGAATAAAAATACAGAAATGGCAGACTAAATGGCCATTCGTCGGTCAAAAATTAATTACAGACGTTAAAATTATCCTTATGGAGCCCCAAAATCACCTGAAATCGAGGGTCAAGAAGATGGGCATTTCCGTCATAATAGACCCCGTGAGTAGTAGGGAAAGAGTCTCGAAGGGCCAATTGGCTTCACTGCGCATGCGCAGAAATTATTTTGTGGGCGTGGCTATGTGTGTGCGCATGCGTGAGTTTATGTTAATGAGTTTTATGCAAATGAGGTCATTGGGTGCATTGGGTATATTCAAGATGGCGGCTTGTTTTTTTCTAGGTTAGGGGTGGTCGGCTTCAAGATGGCGGCCAATTGCACTTGTTTGACCCTTCATTTGCATATTTTCAAGATGGCGGCCTGTTTTTTCTAGGTTAGGGGTGGTCGGTTTCAAGATGGCGGCCTGTTTTTGTAGGTGCGTACACGTGCACTTGTTTCACCCTTCATTTGCATATTTTCAAGATGGCGGCCTGTTTTTTCTAGGTTAGGGGTGGTCGGATTCAAGATGGCGGCCTGTTTTTGTAGGGCGGTCAATTGCACTTGTTTCGCTCGTCCTCATTTGCATATTTTCAAGATGGCGGCCTTTTTTTTCTAGGTTAGGGGTGGTCGGTTTCAAGATGGCGGATGAGTTTTATGCAAATGAGGTCATTGGGTGCATTGGGTATATTCAAGATGGCGGCTTGTTTTTTCTAGGTTAGGGGTGGTCGGATTCAAGATGGCGGCCAATTGCACTTGTTTCACCCTTCATTTGCATATTTTCAAGATGGCGGCCTGTTTTTTCTAGGTTAGGGGTGGTCGGTTTCAAGATGGCGGCCTGTTTTTGTAGGTTGACCAATTGCACTTGTTTCACCCTTCATTTGCATATTTTCCAGATGGCGGCCTGTTTTTTCTAGGTTAGGGGTGGTCGGATTCAAGATGGCGGCCTGTTTTTGTAGGGCGGTCAATTGCACTTGTTTCGGTCCTCATTTGCATATTTTCAAGATGGCGGCTTTTTTTTGTAGGTTAGGGGGTGGTCGGTTTCAAGATGGCGGCCTGTTGTCCCCCTGAAAATATGCAAATGAGGTCTCTGGGTTTTTCCCCACTGTTTTCAAGATGGCGGCCTGTTTTTTGTAGGTTAGGGGTGGTCGGTTTTAAGATGGCGGCCTGTTGTCCGCTGAAAATATGCAAATGAGGTCTTTGCCTATGTCGTTTTCAAGATGGCGGCATGTTTGTGTGTGTTAGGGTGGTGTGTTTCAAAATGGCGGCCTGTTGTCCCTGAAAATATGCAAATGAGGTCAATTGGATATAAAAGGAGTCCATTTTTAGGGAAAGGGGTGTATACAATCTGACTTACCTGACCTGACCTGTCTCCCTGCCTGCCTGCCTGCCTGCCTGCCTGCATCCCTGCCTTGCTTGCCTGCCTGCATTCTGCCTGTATGGAATGCATGTACTGACTTGGTTCTGGTTTTTTCCATCACGGTTGTGCGCAGGTGTATGACGTCACTTCCGGTCTGCGTGAATCGGGTGTGACCTGGGACTATGGGATGCATGTACTGACTTGGTTCTGGGTATTTGTCATCACGGGGAGGTCACGTGATCAGTTCAAGGTCATATCCATTTTTTATCGATATGTCAACCTCACACCCAGTCCATTAGATGCTCCTTCACCTATGCTTCACTTTGATACCTCACTCGACCTGTGGTGTGAGTGAGTGCAAGAATGTATTCATCCGCGGTGATGCAGTCATGTCTGGTGGTGATTCGGTCTCGGGAAAAAGCTTCCTTGCCCAATGCCTACGGACTTTACCGAAGATACACGGACTTTAACGAAAAGACACGGACGTACACGAATGTCAATTGCACTTGTTTCGGTCCTCATTTGCATATTTTCAAGATGGCGGCCTTTTTTTTTTTTGTAGGTTAGGGGTGGTCGGTTTCAAGATGGCGGCCTGTTGTCCCCCTGAAAATATGCAAATGAGGTCTCTGGGTTTTTCCCCACTGTTTTCAAGATGGCGGCCTGTTTTTTGTAGGTTAGGGGTGGTCGGATTCAAGATGGCGGCCTTGTTGTCCCTGAAAATATGCAAATGAGGTCTTTGGGGTCGTTTTCAAGAGGGTGGCTTGTTTGTGTGTGTGTGTTAGGGGTGGTCGTGTTCAAGATGGCGGCTTGTTTTTGTGTGTCAGGGGTGGTCGTTTTCAAGATGGCGGCCTGTGATCCGCTGAAAATATGCAAATGAGGTTCAATGGGCTATAAAAGGAGTCCATTTTTAGGGAAAGGGTGTATTCAATCTGACTTACCTGATCTGTCTCCCTGCCTGCCTGCCTGCCTGCCTCTGTCAGCCTTGCTTGCCTATCCGCTTGTATGAGACGAAAAGCATGAGACGTGGAGCACATTTTCCCTTCGATCCAGCCGCACCTCCGGTTGAAGTCTTGCCTGAAGATGCGCGTGTCAGGGCCATTTATCAACGACACTGGTCTACCATACGCCATTGTTTTCATGTATTACAAAAATTCAGAGTTTTTTTTTCACTGTTAATTGTATTTAAAATTCAATACTTACATATAATTGGTATTAAATTCAATTGTGAATACGTTCATTGTGTGTTAATAAAAAAATAGTAGAAAATTAAAAAAATGTGTTCTTTTTTCCTTTTTAATAGTCAAATAGCTCCAAAAACGTCTATTTCCATTCTTGCGCATGCGCAGAATGCTGATAGTTCAACCCACACCAGTCCATCAGATGGCCCTTCATCTCACCTTCACATTGATACCTCACTCGACCCCATTGGACCACTAGGGGCGCCTCTAACCCCCAAAAAGGTGTTTTGAAGATTACGCATGCGCAGAATGCTGATAGTTCAACCCACACCCAGTCTATCAGATGCGCCTTCACGTTACCTTCAATTTGATACCTCATTCGACCCGATTGCACCATTAGGGACACCTCTAACCTCAAACAGGCTATTTTTGAAGATTGATATTTTTCATATTATCTTCGCGCATGCGCAGAATTACCCTAATTCAAGCCCACACCCAGTCTATCAGATGCTCCTTCACGTCACCTTCAATTTAATACCTCACTCGACCCGATTGGTGCATTAGGGAAGTCTCTAACCTCAAAAAGGCTATTTTTGATCTCTTGATCTTTTTGATCTCAATCTTCAATCTTCAAAATACCCTTTTTTTGGGTTAGAGGCGCTCCTAGTGGACCAATGGGGTCGAGTGAGGTATCATTGTGAAGCATTTCACGTCAGCTTCAATTTGATACCTCACTCGACCCACTACCTCCAAAATAAAAATAATCTTCGTACACCAGGTTTTGCTATCGTTCTTCAAAATAGCCTTTTTGGCGTTAGGGGCGCCCCTAGTGGTCCAATGGGGTCGAGTGAGGTATCAATGTGAAGCATTTCACGTCAGCTTCAATATGATACCTCACTCGACCCTCTACCTCAAAATAAAATTTTTTGTTTACAATTCAAAACAACTTTTCCATCCGAAGGACGGGTTTTACTTCACATTTTTTGTTTTTGTTTTGAAAAAAAAAATTTTTTTTTGAAAAAAAAATTTTTGGGGAAAAAAGCATGATTGGAGCTGATGTTAAGTTGGTGTGCTTATGAAAGAAGTTTCTCTTTCGGAAAGATGGGTTGGCCCTGAAAAGGGCCTTTGATAGTGTGATACGACACACTTAAGCGCGGTATATTCGCTTCACGCCTCCTACATGTTTTCTACATATGGGGCATCTTATCTTGAAATGCACCTCTCCGGCGTCAATGCATCGGCATAGGGCTCCTTCACACGTCAGTTGGATCCAGCAATCCTTGCACATACACAGATGTCCACAGGGTAGAACCGCGTATAAGCTTTCTTCATTCGTGCAGATACTACATTGTTTTATTTTTTCTTCATTATGTCGTAGTTTCTTTTGTCTGGCAATTTCCTCTTCCATTCCCGTCATTGTGGTCTCCATTCCCAACATCGCTCCCCTCATGTCGATAATTTGTTCGTTGAGGCGTGATATCTCATCTGTGTGTCGGCATCGTACTCTTGTTTCAGCCGAAGTGATTATACTTTCAGTGTCTGCAGTCGAGGTGGTTGTTGTCGTTGATGGAGGTCTAGTAGTTAACCATACGCTGGCTAGTTCTCTATCACGGGTGTCGTCCTGGTTATCTTCTTGTTGTATGTCCTCCTCCATTCTGTTGTTGTTGTCTTGTTCACTTCGTCCGAGTTCTTCTTCTGTACTTATTAACCTCGTTTCATCTTCAAGAACGCGTTGAAAACTGGAGACAATAGTGATTCCGCCATCTTCTTCTCGGGTAATTATCTCGCTATGTTCTTCTATACCCCTATTCCTTGGATCTCTAGGCTGATGGGTGAACAAGGCTCGTCGTCTTAAACTCATGATGTGTAGTTGTTAATAAATGTGAACATACACGTTATTTATAGGCGGCTGTGTGTGTGTGTGTTTCAAGATGGCGGCTTGTTTTTTGTATGTTAGGGGTGGTCGGTTTTCAAGATGGTGGTCAAGGTCAATTTCACTTTCCCGATCCCCAGCATTCCACTTTCCCGATCCCCAGCCTTCATTTGCATATTTTCAAGATGGCAGGGGATTTTGAAAATATGCAAATGAGGTCAATGGGTGCATGTGCACTCATTGACACCGGTGTCAATGAGTGCACCTCCACGAAAAAAAAAAAAAAAGTTCCGGCAAAAAAAAAAAAAAAAATGTATTCATGCGCGGTGATGCGGTTTGGCCGTGGTTTTGGCGGTAATTCGGTTTCGGGAAAAAGCTTCCGCGGAGAAAAAGTAGTCCCTAGATAAAATGGTCCGATTGGGTCGAGTGAGGTATCAAAGTGAAGCTTATGTGAAGGGGCATCTAATGGGCTGGGTGTGGGGTTGAACTATCGGCCTTCTGCGCATGCGCGGTGGTCGAAGGGTATGAAAATAGCCGTGTTGGAGCTAGGCAAGCCCCTAAGGGTCCGATGGGGTCGAGTGAGGTATCAAAGTGAAGCTTATGTGAAGGGGCATCTAATGGGCTGGGTGTGGGGTTGACATATCGGCCTTCTGCGCATGCGCGGTGGCCCAAGGGCATGAAAATAGACGTTTTGGCATCTAGGGGAGCCCCTAATGGTCGAATGGGGTCGAGTGAGGTATCAACGTGAAGCCTAGGTGAAGGGTATTTGATGGCTGGGTGGCTGCATGTAAAATATTTCCTGAAAAAAAATACGGAACACGGACTTTATCGAAAAACCTGGGAAAATGCCTATATGGGGTATGAGGGGTATATAGGTCGCCGGGCTTAACGGGGCTTGTCTATCAACAGAGTTATCTTCCCCTAGTTCCAGGGTGGGTGTATGTAAAATTTTCCTGAAAAAATACGGAATACAGACTTTATCCTAAATTACGGGAAAATGCCTATATGGGGTATGGAGGTATAGGACCATCCTGGGAAACGTACTTCTATACATTTGCGGTAGGGTTGTGAGGTCTCGTTTTTCTTTCCAAAGCACACCCAACTAACACCAGCTCCCAGCATTCTTTTTCCCCAAAAAAAATTTTTTTTCACAAAATTTTTTTTTTCAAAACAAAAAAAAAATCTGCACACACACAAGTCAAAACCTCTTTATATCCCGCTTCATCCGTCTTTGTTTATCTCGAGTGAGGTACGGCAGTACCTCTTCATCTTCTCCCTCCTCAATTGTTCTATTTCCTCTTGTCCGTCGTACGGTGGTGGTGGTAGTCATGCTCTCTCTTGATTGATCCATTGTGAAAAATTTTATGGTAATCGTATTCCAGAGGTCTCGATATATATAGACATTGCGCGGACGTGTGCGACAGCGGTCACATTTTTCCAGGCTATGAAAAATTGACGTGTGTTTCTTTATGAATTATAAACGCGTATCATTTTACAATCAGCATCAGTCCCGTAGAATTTTTTAGTTCTAATTCATCTCAGATAAATCAGGGGCTCCTATTAAAAATTTCAGCCGTCTAGTCCTTGATTAAGTCATGATTTTAATTTTTTAGCGGGTTTTCGAGCCGTAATCTTTTGTGTGCGAAAATACAGAAAACCCGGTCCATTAAAAATAAATTAATTTTCTGGATTAAAAATGGAGGAAATCTATTACTTATGATTCGATACGCAGGCCCTGAAAATTGCAGCGCGTTTCGTTCATGAGAACTGTAGAAAAATGAAGAAAACAGTGCCTTGATTTACGGTTTGAAAGCACGCCGCTTGAATATAGAGGTCAAAACAGAGTTGCGTACTCCTGTTCAATATTCGACTGCTCTAAATGCGTCCTCAGACGTCCGCGCTATTTCGCCTCAAACAAACTCCTCTCCTCATTTTTCCTGAATGTCGTTTCGTTCAAAATGCAGTTTGTCACTGCAGAGTATTCCCCCCTTATTGCGTTTGGCACGTAAGAGTTATCCCTTTATTTTCTCCGGGTTTGGCTATTTTACAGCGGAAGGCATTGTTTGAGTAATTATGAGCACTTCATATACGATGCTAACCATGATAATATTTTATTTTTTATCCTCGTATGAGTCCAGACTATTAATTTATGCACACGGGAAGCCTCTAAAAAATTAATGGCAGTGTTAAATTAATTTTCCCAGGGTATTTTTTTTATTTTAACCATGAAAAATAGAATCGATCTCTCTCTATAAATTTGTGTCGGGCTAGTATTTTTTGTCATTCTTCATTATGGCATCGCGGGGGAAAGAGCTCGCCTTCTTTCAAGTGACGTCTAAGGTGATTCTTATTGTATATGAACATGAATTGGACCTTATCGAGGAACACCCGATCGAGGTGAAATTAACTTTAAGCCTGGCCGGGTGGACGCAATTGACACGTGTTTGTCACCCGAAGTGGATTTTATGCCTGTCGGGGACGATGTGTACCTGCGGCGCACTAGAGAGAATTCATTTTTTCCCCGGTTAGAACAGTGTCGCGGAAGCGGAATTGTACTTTGGCCACCATTATGGGCGGCG
This sequence comes from Hanleya hanleyi, assembly GCA_036873755.1. Taxonomy (NCBI): domain Eukaryota; kingdom Metazoa; phylum Mollusca; class Polyplacophora; order Lepidopleurida; family Hanleyidae; genus Hanleya; species Hanleya hanleyi. Next base: position 14,591 of record JAVTVY010021248.1, on the reverse strand, counting down.
ATGAAAGCTATTATTTCCGAAGTGGACGATGTACTCTATCCGGAAAACCAATCGATCATTACCCGCACACTCACCCCGGGTTGTACCATAATAATATCCCCTGATTGCATCGATCTCATTGATGATGATTCGCGTTGCTGGTGCGTCCCAGAGCCCGCACGTATCACATTATGTCCCGAAGGCTGGACTACCTTAAAACGTGTGTTATTTGGTGATTTGGACGGAAATAGTATTTATCTGGATCACGATGTATACATTTTTCGGGGACCTTATTTTGCCCGATTGATCTCGCTCAAACGAGGCGGATTTACCTTAGATCCCGATCTGTGGACGGCTTTACAAAAAATAGTTCCCGTGGTGGATAAAGTATTCTCTGCACACGACCCGCCTCTCACAGAATAGAGCCTATAAATACCAGGGGAAGAGCCAGAGTGTGTATCAGTTGAACATTGAGAGCAAGCATGTCGTTTCCACTACATGCCATCTTGCCTCTTACACACATTGTACGGTTATACGTTTATGCAGATAAAGTCAAACTGGCGGAAGACCATCTAGCTATTTACTGGACACCGGCTGAAATGTTATGGACTCCAGTGACATTACAGCGTGATGGGTGGAATAAGTTAAAACGGGTATTGAGCGGGGAATTGGACGGAGAGCTCGTTCATCTGGATAATGCCATGTATGTGTATACCCTACCCAACGACCGTATACGTGTAGGCCGGTACAAAGATAAGTGCAGTATCGGCCTAAAGCCTTCTGTGCGGGAAGCCTTGAAGAAAATAATGCCTATTGTCGACCAGTTAATGTCACCGGACGATCGAACCCCTGAACAATTATCGTGGGTTCGTGCTATAGAAGAGGCGTTCGCTGAACCGAATGAAAGACGACGTGAGACAGAAGTTTGTGACTGTCAACCAGTTACTACTACAGACGGAAAAAAAATTATATGTAAAGAATGCACAGCGGCTAGAGAGTCAGTGTCACCCTATGAAGAGATCGATACGGTCGGAGCGAACGAAGTCCATGATGCGGCGGCGGCGGACGGGAAAAAAGGAGATTAACAAAGTATTATCTGATTTGTATTATAATCCAACGAGTGCAGCTGCCTATAGTGGTGTGGGGGCATTAACTCGAGCGGCCCAAGGGATCAGTCGAAGTGAAGTTCGAGACTGGTTAAAAACTCAGGACACCTACAGTTTGCATCGAGCTGCCCGACGTCATTTTCGTCGTAACCGAGTCATCGTAGGAGGGATCGACGCGCAATGGCAGTCGGATTTAGTGGACATGAGTCGATTTGCACCTGACAATAATGGAAATCGATACATATTGACGTGTATCGATATTCTATCCAAATATGCCTGGGTCCTACCCGTTCGTACCAAAACAGGAGAGAATTTCATAGCCGCGTTTCAGCAGATTTTCAAGACGGGGCGCAAACCACTTTATTTACAAACAGATGAAGGCACAGAATTTCTCAACCGACCCTTTCAAGCCTTTCTTAAGAAAAAGAAGGTATTTTTTTTCACACCTATAATGAGACGAAAGCATCGGTAGTGGAACGCTTTAATCGCACCTTCAAAGGCCGCATGTACAAATATTTTACGGCTCAAAACACACGACGCTACCTGGATGTACTCTCTCAACTGGTGCAAGGCTACAATCGGGCTTATCATCGCAGTATCCAGCGAGCCCCCCGTACTGTGACAGAAAGTAACGAACATCAAGTACGGGCTACGCTGTACTCCTCCAGTCCACCCTTGACGGCACCCCGTTACAAACGGGGCGATGTAGTGCGGATCAGTAAAGTGAAAGGACAATTTGAAAAAGGATATTTACCCAATTGGAGTGAAGAACATTTTGTCATCGTGCGTCATAAACCTCGACAACCCCACGTCTATCAACTGGAAGATCTACAAGGCGAGAGACTGCAAGGCACGTTTTACGAGACAGAATTACAACCCATAGTGAAAACATCGAAAGACTACTACACGGTGGAAAAGATTTTGAAAACGGAACGTCGCCGTGGGATTCCCTATCATTTCGTCAAATGGCAAGGTTGGCCTCGTTCCTTTAATTCCTGGGTATCTGGCCGTGACATGAAACGTCTATAAATTCTAACGCCTATCACCCTCCGCCTTCAGTATAGGATTTGTACCATGGATAGTACACGTCGTCTACCCGTACTGTTAAGAACTCGAAAAGCACAAGTCGGTACTGTGTTGTGTCTAGTCGTGGTGCTGGGTACGTTATTTACCGGTGTGTTCTATGATTTATCGTACGTGATATCCTGTTACAACAACCTGCGTTCTGCATCATCCACCACGACCCCACTACCAGCCAAGACGTCAAGGGTCCACCACGTCTCAACGCAGACACCTACCACCACATCGTCTACTATCACGTTACCCCGCTACATCCAGCCCACAACGACGATCCGTACTACTCCACATCAGCCTCCATCATCATCATCCCTGAGAAGCGAGCCTTCCACTCTACCCGCTAGTACCACGACGACGCCGTTAAACAAATTTGAAGTGGATTCCCGTGAATCACACCATTTACCTCGACAACGGTATCCCTTCGAGTACTATCCTCTGCGCCGGTCCCGACAAAATCTTCCATCCCCGACAACTGACTTCTAAACGTCGAATCAACCCCTAAAAGAAACGATGGACCCACGATGGCAGCATCCCTTCACGTGCCTCATCGCTGGACCGACCGGGTCGGGAAAATCACATTTTGTTCAACGTCTCATCCAACATGGGTCCGCCCTGATTTCACCGCCTCTAGCGCGTATCCTGTGGTGTTATGGCGCTTGGCAGCCCGCGTACGAGGCACTGGCCCGTGTCCCAGGACTCACCTTAGTGGAAGGTTTACCGCCTGAAGACATACCCCCAGACACCTTGGTCGTGGTAGACGATCTCATGACGGAAACGGACAGTCGAATCACCCGGCTCTTTACCAAAGGCAGCCATCATCGGCGATTGAGCATTATTTACATCGTACAGAATCTTTTCAGTAAGAACAAAGAACACCGGAACATTAGTTTGAATGCTCAGTATGTGGTGTTATTTAAAAACCCCAGAGACGCGTCACAAATTACCCACCTGGCTCAACAGATGTACCCTAAGAACACGGCCTTTGTACGAGAAGCCTTTGAAGATGCCACTCAACCTGCGCATGGATATCTCCTCATCGACTTGAAACAAGACACGCCCGCCCCCCTTCGATTGCGTACCCTAATTTTTCCCGGTGAACTACAGACGGTGTACACCCCCAAATGAGAATAAAAGAAGAAGACCACGGTGGCTAGCCTTCATTCAATCATCATGGCTGCAAGGCTACGCAAGCACGCGCCCGCTCTGCGGGTATTACGCAGCGCGCCCCCGGAAGTGGGCCGGGCCCTGGTGCGCGGCGCGGATGCCGACTTGGTCCGGTGTTTGTGTGAAGTCGCTCATAATGTATTAAAAGGCAATGTACCCCTCAGTCCTCTGCAGAAAGGAAAATTGCAACGGCACAAGGCGGGTCTCCGAACGTTGGTCAAGAAAACGGGCAGTGTGAAGAAAAAGAAACAGGTGTTACAGCGCGGTGGATTTCTCGGCGCACTCCTGGCTCCCTTAGCCGCTACGGTACTAGGCCCGTTACTCGGTTCCATCTTGGGAGGACGCTAAAACATGGAGCATACGAAAAAAATGATGCTGGTCGAACCTCGACTGTTACAGAGTTTACAATCGCCCTACCCCGTGCCGGCCACCGTGCAAAAACTCCAGTCTTTAGATGAAGAGATGAATAGTATACTGCAACGTCCATTGCCCGATCACGAGAAAATTCAACTCTACCATCATACGCTGAACCGGTACCAGACGTTTATGGATCAATATAGAGGAAGTAGTACTAGTACGCCACTACCCACCTCCACCACCACTACATCCCCTCCACCACCACCACCGTCATCCTCGGCCTCACCTGAGCTGGAACAGGAAGTATTGGCCAGTGTGCCTAAAGCCTACAAGATCAAGGCCCGTTTATTGTTGGATCGGGTGAAACAGAATGCCGATATGGGGTGGAATGCGGAAGGAAACCTACTGATTCGCGATCAAGTGGTGCCGGGGACTCATATCACGGATTTAATCAACGATATGGTGCGTTCTCGCAAACACTCTAATCCACCGGGCTGGGAAGCCTTTGCTCAGGGGTTAAAAGACACGCACACCCCTCAAGAATTGGTAGGAAATCGTGAACGCTGGAAGTGGATGCAAGCCCCCTCTCGACGTCTGCCCACTACCCGGGAACGTAGTGAATGGCAACCGCACACGCCACCCAAAACACCCGCACGGCGGCCACCTACTTCGTCACCTGTTTGGATGCAAGCTCCCTCTCGACTTCCCCCTATCTGGGAACGTGGTGAATGGCAACCGCACACGCCGACCAAAACACCCGCACGGCGGGTACCTACTTCGTCACCCCTTTTACCACGCCACCCCCTGCAAAGCCCCAGAGCTAAGTCACCGCGACGGTCACAACGCCGAGGTCAGGCGCCCAAGGCCTGGGAACCTTACTAAGGACACAAATAACTCCTATAAAACCCCGGTGCAGAAGCCAGAACAACTCAGTCGTCGTCGTCATGTTTTACGTGACGTTGCCCAGTAATAGCTCATTCGATGTGTTTCCTGACAACACCTTGACCAAGTATGTCACACAATTACCCCAACCGTTACATTTACCGGGACGCTGGGAATGTGGACTGGTAGATATTCAATATCCTTATTCATGGTACAACGTACAAGACGGAGAAGTATGGTACGAAGTGACCTACGAAGATAAAGTCTACAAACTCATTCTCCCTCAAGGCCAATACGATACACCGCAGACGTTCATACAGGCTCTGAATGGCTTGATGGAGTACAAAGCCCTAAAGTTCAGCACGGGTGCTGCAACACGCCTGATAGCTTTGAACATCAAGAGAGAGATATTCTTCGATGTCAACGTACACAACGACAGGAGCTCTATCATGCTGACCGAAAACGCGAAAGTGAAACTCAGTCCTATGCTACAGCAAATCTTAAGGATGCCTTTCAGCGTCTACAAGGGATCCACCATTGTCAACGGGGATTATTTGATGGATATGAAAGTAGGTATGTACGCACTGTACGTCTACTCGGACGCCGTGGACAGCCATATTGTGGGTGATGTGAACACACCTCTGTTACGGGTGGTGCCCATTACCAAGACGTATGGCGAACAAGCCACCGAGAGTTTCAACCATATCATGTACCTGCCCGTACGCCATACCGATATCAACACGATCACGGTGGATATAAGAGATGACAGGGGACGTCCAATCCCATTCGAACGAGGAAAAGTGGTGCTGACACTTGCTCTCCGACAAGCTCGCTCTCCTCACTTCGTATAATGTACGTGCCTTACCAGTGCCATACACCCAGCTATGCCGACTACTACAAGAAACAAACGGGGGGGAAACTTGCCCGTGTTTAGTGGGGCACGCATGCAACGCGGTCACGGATTGGGGAACATTCTGGGCAGCATTATGAAAACGTTTTTACCCATGGTGACACGGGGTGTGAAAGCGGTGGGAAAACAAGCGGTACGCAGTGGATTACGCGTGGCCGGTGATGTGATGGAAGGCACAGCACCCCGACAAGCTTTGAAACGCCGGGCTAAAGAAGCGGGCAGCGTTTTGATCGCCAAAGCCCTTAAAAGACAAAGACCCACACTGCCCCCATTCATTCAACGTCCAACACCCCAGAGGAGAAGGACTACGCCCCAGAAGAAGAAAAAGAAGAGAAGTAATAGTAGGAGAGACATCTTCGCATAATGGCCTTCATTCACTCCGAGTCGTGTCCGTCTACCAACAGTGAATTGGATTTGTGGACTGTTCCACCCACCCAAACGAGTGTAGGCGAAGGACGTTGGGTAGAACATCGACCCCTGGCTAGCCTGACGGGGATGGGGCCCGTAGAATTTACCATTGAAAACAAAGATACGGCCTACCTGGATTTAGCCCACACCTACTTGTACGTGAAAGCCAAAATAACGAAGATGGACGGGACGGAGATAGCGGTCGATGCACCAGTAGGCCCGGTGAATGTTTGGCTGCACTCCTTGTTCCAACAGGTGGATATAGGTCTGAACGATAAACTCATCAGTACGTCCACCAATACTTACCCGTACCGAGCCTACATGGAGACGATGTTGTCGTACGGTATTGATGCCAAAGAATCACACTTACAAGCTGAGCTGTACTTCAGGGATAGACCCGGATACCTGGACAACATAACCGGTGGCAATGCTGGGTTCGAGTCACGCAAAAAACTGGCAGCCAAAAGCAAGTCCATCGATATGATGGGACGACTGCACGCCGATCTGTTCATGCAAGACCGCTACATGATGAACGGTGTATCCATCAAGATCAAGTTGATCCGGTCCTTACCTAAGTTCGCCTTAATGTGCGGTGGAGCGGGCGATATCGATTACCAGATCATGATTGAAGATGCAGCCCTGTTTGTCCGTACGGTAGATTTGCAACAGGGCGTGTTGCTGGGTCACATGGAAGCCTTAGCGAAAAAACCAGCCATGTACCCCATCCGACGCGTGCAGACCAAGGTGTTCTCTGTGCCCACAGGTTCGATGATGGCCAATCGGGAAAATTTATTTCTAGGGGATCTGCCTAAACGTCTTACCCTGGCGTGTGTGACCAACACCGCATTCAATGGAAATTGGGCTGAGAATCCGTTCAATTTTAAACATTTCAACATTAACTTTGTGGCACTGCACGTGGCCGGCCATCAAATTCCAGCCCGGCCATTACAACCGGACTTTACTAAGGGAAACTATGTGCGGACCTACCTGAACCTGTTTACAGCTACAGGACAAAACAACCAGGACGAAGGCAATACCATCAGTCGAGACGACTTTATGAAGGGGTACACATTGTTCGCCTTTGACCTCACCCCCACCTTGGAACACGATCATCAACTGGCTTTGCTCAAGAAAGGAAACCTACGGTTGGAACTGCGTTTCTCCATCCCTGTACCCGACACCATTAATGTGATTTGCTACGCCGAGTTTGATAACGTCATCAGCGTGGATCACCAAAGAAACGTGCTGTGTGACTTCGCCACCTAAGATGAATACAGAGCAGCTGATGAGCATACTCCAGCGAGATCCCAAGATCCCCTTTCGAGGTGTGTTTCCACGCAATGTGTTTCCCACTCACTCCACCACCCCAGCAGCCTACATCCTGAATACAGACCCGAGGAGTGGACCCGGTGAACATTGGATAGCGGTGTACGTGGACACCCTAGGCCAAGGCGAATACTTTGATTCCTACGGACTTGCACCCCTCCATACCGATTTGGTGAAATTCATGGACGTCTCTACTACAGAGTGGCGTTGGAATACGCAAAGATTACAAGGACCCTTGAGTAGTGTGTGCGGACAGTACTGTGTGTTTTATCTCACTCACCGGAGTAGAGGACATTCTATGCCAACCATTGTACATATGTTTGATGATTATTGTCAAGCCGAAGACCGGGATGTCCTCGTCTATGACTGGACGGCCTCTCGTTTTAATGTGCATGCTCCATTTCTCTGGTTAACTTAAAAAAATGTACTGCGCGCGCATCTTGTTTTATTATTGTTATGACGTTATATTGTTATGACGTTGTTGTTCTGACGTTCATTGTTGAATAAATTGATGAAAAAACACAAAAAATGATTTGACTTTTTCTCTCTTTATTTAAGTCAACAAGCAAGGATTAGACTATACAAATAGAATACAGGGTACAAATAGTAGAGGTATGTACACATAGAATAGTAGTGATTAAGGTACAAAAAAAGTTTGTCAGAAGTAGGATTCGAACCTACGCGGGTTTCCCCCACCAGCACTTAATACCGGCGCCTTAGATCACTCGGCCATTCTGACTTTTACAGTTTTATAACTCGTGTATCCACAGTTAATGTTCCACATTTTACAAGTCCAAGTATGTAGTGCTCACACCGTCGGCCAATACTTTTCGTTTGGGATAAAAGAAAGTAAAGGCGTCTCGTTGCTGGATATAGGTCCGCATCTGGTGGTCCACCACACGGAATCCACGATTAGTGCCACTCGCACTGGCCTGGCTTTGTAACACGCCCAGGTAGAGATCTTTGTCTATGTTGGGATCGCGCCGGCTCACTCCTTTGCATCTAAACTTATCCTCTCCTCCATCTCCTCCGTAACAGTAGTAGGTCTTGGAGGAGAGCGCAATCATAGCATCTCCACTCCACTCCAGCTTGAAGAGCCCGGGTGTCCGCTTGTCGTAGGTGTAGTGATCGCGTCGGCCTCAAAATCATAGCATGCCCGGTAGGGAAAATAACGGTCCTCTTCCGGTATGATGATACCCTCTTCGGTCAGTTCCTGATTTTACAAGTCCAAGTATGTAGTGCTCACACCGTCGGCCAATACTTTTCGTTTGGGATAAAAGAAAGTAAATGCGTCTCGTTGCTGTATATAGGTCCGCATCTGGTGGTCGACGACCCGGAATCCACGATTAGTGCCACTCGCACTGGCCTGGCTTTGTAACACGTCCAGGTAGAGAGCTTTGTCTATGTTGGGATCGCGCCGGCGCACTCCTTTGCAGCTAAACTTATCCTCGCCTCCATCTCCTCCGTAACAGTAGTAGGTGTTGGAGGAGAGCGCGATCATAGCATCTCCACTCCACTCCAGCTTGAAGAGTCCGGGTGTCCGCTTGTCGTAGGTGTAGTGATCGCGTCGAGGTAACCTAGCAGCAGCCTACCGCTCTGTGGATCGAGGAGCCATGTAGGTGTATTATGATACGCTCCAACCGGATAGACTCGCTTGACACTGTTGTCACAGATTTTCTCGTGGCGATGTAAGCTGTAAGACTGTTTAAACACACGATGGCATTGAGCACAACTGAAAGACTGAGCGTACAGGCTAAAATTGGTAATGAGCGAAAAATGACTCACGCCATTGTCATCGAACACATTCACTTTCATCGTAGCAGCATACCGTTCTGTAGATCGACGAACCAATTCAGCCACAAAGGTATTGTCCTCCTCGCGTCGTAATCGATAAACAAAGATATTAATATCGAACAATGTTTCCACATCATCCAAATTCTTAAAGGGAACTCCACGGAAGTGCCGCTTATCCATGTCTTGCTGCTCTAAATACTCTTCCCAATAGCCATCGGTCACTGTGTCACAAGACTGGGGGTTACACTCGTCCAGATGCACGGTCAAACACCGAAACAGACATTTCCGGTCTTTGTAGGGCCCCTTGCTTCCTGCTGTTAATCCATACAGGCCTTTTCGATGAATCAACCACGGGGGAAGTTGTACAGGAGCACCGATCGGGTGATCTCGCATTTTCGTGACGAAAAATGTAACGTTAGTCACCATTTCCACAAGCCATTGGGTATTGGGACGTTGCAGGCGGGCCCACTCCAACGGATCTAATGTAGTGAGTTGCTCGACCACCGGCTCCAGAGAAATCGCACCCGTGATGGTGAATGGCTGGTCAAACACATACGAATTGTTACTGGGATAGAAATACCGCAGTTGGTTCGTCTCTTTGTGCCGTAAGATATACCCAAATGTGACATTCAACTTATAGGCTGTGACCTGATCTTTGAAAATGTTCTCGGCATATGTAGTGAGATACGTGCGGTCCTCCAGGCGAAAATTGTATAAGTCCAAAAGAGGACGATCACGATGAAAACAATGGCGTATGGTAGCCCAGTGTCGTTGATAAATGGCCCTGACACGTACATCTTCAGGCAAGACTTCAACCGGAGGTGCGGCTAGGTCCAAGGGGAAATCCGCTCCACGTCTCATGCTTACTCGAAAAAGTAAATGGCTGGCTGTGCTGGCTGCGTGGGTGGCTGGCTGGCTGGCTGGCTGGCTGGGAGACAGGTCAGGTAAGTCAGATTGAATAATACACCCTTGCCCTAAAAATGAACTCGCCTTTTATAGCCCATTGACCTCATTTGCATATTTTCAGCGGACAACAGACCGTCATCTTGAAAACGACCACCCCTAACCTACAAAAAACAAGCCACCATCTTGAAAACGACCACCCCTAACACACACAAACAAACCGCCATCTTGAAACACACACCCAAAGACCTCATTTGCATATTTTGAGGGGACAACAGGCCGCCATCTTGAAAACGACCACCCCTCACACACAAAAACAAGCCGCCATCTTGAACATATGCAAATGAGAATGACTGGGGAAAACCCATAACACACACAAACAAGCCACCATCTTGAAAACGACCCCAAAGACCTCATTTGCATATTTTCAGGACCAACAAGGCCGCCATCTTGAAACCGACCACCCCTAACCTACAAAAAACAGGCCGCCATCTTGAAAACAGTGGGGAAAAACCCAGAGACCTCATTTGCATATTTTCAGGGGGACAACAGGCCGCCATCTTGAAACCGACCACCCCTAACCTACAAAAAACAGGCCGCCATCTTGAAAATATGCAAATGAGGACCGAAAACAAGTGCAATTGACCGCCATCTTGAAACCGACCACCCCGCACCATACAAAAACAAGCCGCCATCTTGAATCCGACCACCCCTAACCTAGAAAAAACAGGCCGCCATCTTGAAAATATGCAAATGAAGGGTGAAACAAGTGCAATTGGCCGCCATCTTGAATCCGACGGGACAACAGGCCGCCATCTTGAAACCGACCACCCCTAACCTACAAAAAACAGGCCGCCATCTTGAAAATATGCAAATGAGGACCGAAACAAGTGCAATTGACCGCCATCTTGAAACCGACAAAAAACCCAGAGACCTCATTTGCATATTTTCAGGGGGACAACAGGCCGCCATCTTGAAACCGACCACCCCTAACCTAGAAAAAAAAGGCCGCCATCTTGAAAATATGCAAATGAGGAAGAGCGAAACAAGTGCAATTGACCGCCCTACAAAAACAGGCCGCCATCTTGAATCCGACCACCCCTAACCTAGAAAAAACAGGCCGCCATCTTGAAAATATGCAAATGAAGGGTGAAACAAGTGCACGTGTACGCACCTACAAAAACAGGCCGCCATATTGAAACCGACCACCCCTAACCTAGAAAAAACAGGCCGCCATCTTGAAAATATGCAAATGAAGGGTCAAACAAGTGCAATTGGCCGCCATCTTGAAGCCGACCACCCCTAACCTAGAAAAAACAAGCCGCCATCTTGAATATACCCAATGCACCCAATGACCTCATTAACATAAAACTCATTAACATAAACTCACGCATGCGCACACACATAGCCACGCCCACAAAATAATTTCTGCGCATGCGCAGTGAAGCCAATTGGCCCTTCGAGACTCTTTCCCTACTACTCAGGTCTTCGTCAGGAATTGTAGTTTACCAACAGGTTCCTTTAGTATACAAAAGTTTTACATAAACAATTCAAAGACAATCAACGGGTTATTGAAGGAAAATTTTATTTCATTCTTCTCTTCTCTTTGAAGGGAAATTTTGAAATTTAGGTACATAATTTTCTGACGAAGAGTTTTTTCCTCCAATTGTTTCGCCTAACTTGTTTGCAATTTCCACTCTTGTCAGTTATCACCTGATTTCCATCATTGAGATGATGAACACTGGACTTGAAGCTTTTAACCTTAATTCTTTGGATCATATTCCAAACTTTTGTTATAGGAGTACCTGTATTGAACTTCAATTAGAAACATAATTTTTCCAAGAATCACGTTTATTTGATTGTCCCACGTTATATGATTGAGGGTTGAGTCATCTGCATAAATATCACATGTGGTATGGATAGTACACAGTGGGAAATCATTCATAAATAGGACGAACAACATGGGGGCCAAAATAGAACCTTGCGGTACCCCAATGGTAATGGTAACCTGGAAGACAGTTCCCCTTGTACACTAGTAAGTTGTTTTCGTGGAGACAGATATGAAGTAAACCATGCTAGCGTTACATCTGCTATATGGTACAACCTCAGTTTATGAAGTAACACCGCATGGTTCACTAGGTCAAACGCCCTGCATAGGTCCAAAAAGACGACACCAACCAGATTTCCATCTTCAATATTTTTGTACTAAATATCAACAATACGATTCAGGGCTGCCTCGCACAAATGTCCTTCTGTCGAAATTCGGATTGAGTAGCATAAAATACTTTGTTTGACTGGAGAAAGTCTAACACCTTGATATAAACATGGCGTTCGATAATTTTACTTGCGGAGGCGAGTTTTGAGATAGGGTGATAGTTTTGCTTGTCATGGTGTGAATGTCCATTGAAGACGGGAACCACACGAGCGTTTTTCCGTCGTTGGGGAAATATCCCCGATGACAAACTGAGATTAGTTAAAGGTCGCTTTGTCGATCTTACGCCTCAATAATTGTGAAAGGATAAATCTTTCCACGAGGGATGGTAAAGTTTTCATTTTCGATGACTTTTGAGTTATGAAATTCTTAAGGTAATCATGGTCCACTAGGGATTCCTCGTCACTCTAAGTAAATATTGGTCAACAACCGACGTATATATTCGTTGAACATATTTGCTACCGTTTCTGGATTCGTTTCAGTTGTATTTCCATCTTTTAATACAAACGTCTTTTGTTGGGTATCCTTGGGCGCTAGGTCCCTTAAGTATCTCCACAGGGATTTCGGATCCTAACACTGCATCGAACACGGTTACTCTACACCGTGATCGATGGACGAAATTAAATCGGGTGTTGCGCGGTGAGCTCGACGGCAACATGATTCACAAGATCCATATACACCGTGGTCCATTCTTCGCGCGCTGATGGTGACAGGGATGGTGACCACTGATGGTGACAGGAGTGGTGGACACCGATGGTGACAGGAATGGTGACCACTGATGGTGACAGGGATGGTGACCACTGATGGTGACAGGAATGGTGACCACTGATGGTGACAGGGATGGTGACCACTGATGGTGACAGGGATGGTGACCACTAATGGAGACAGGAGTGGTGGACACCGATGGTGACAGGAATGGTGACTACTGATGGTGACAGGGATGGTGACCACTGATGGTGACAGTAATGGTGACCACTGATGGTGACAGGGATGGTGACCACTGATGGTGACAGGAATGGTGACCACTGATGGTGACAGGGATGGTGACCACTGATGGAGACAGGAGTGGTGACCACCGATGGTGACAGGAATGGTGACCACTGATGGTGACAGGGATGGTGACCACTGATGGTGACAGGAATGGTGACCACTGATGGTGACAGAAATGGTGACCACTGATGGAGACAGGAGTGGTGAACACCGATGATGACAGGAGTGGTGACCACTGATGGTAACAGGAATGGTGACCACTGATGGAGACAGGAGTGGTGAACACAGATGGTGACAGGGATGGTGACCACTGATGGTGACAGGAATGGTGACCACAGATGGTGACAGGGATGGTGACCACTGATGGTGACAGGGATGGTGGACACCGATGGTGACAGGAATGGTGACCACTGATGGTGACAGGGATGGTGACCACTGATGGTGACAGGAATGGTGACCACTGATGGTGACAGGAATGGTGACCACTGATGGTGACAGGGATGGTGACCACTGATGGAGACAGGAGTGGTGAACACCGATGATGACAGGGATGGTGACCACTGATGGTGACAGGAATGGTGACCACTGATGGTGACAGGGATGGTGACCACTGATGGTGACAGGGATGGTGCCCACTAATGGAGACAGGAGTGGTGGACACCGATGGTGACAGGAATGGTGACCACTGATGGTGACAGGGATGGTGACCACTGATGGTGACAGGAATGGTGACCACTGATGGTGACAGTAATGGTGACCACTGATGGTGACAGGGATGGTGACCACTGATGGTGACAGGAATGGTGACCACTGATAGTGAGAGGGATGGTGACCACTGATGGAGACAGGAGTGGTGGACACCGATGGTGACAGGAATGGTGACCACTGATGGTGACAGGGATGGTGACCACTGATGGTGACAGGAATGGTGACCACTGATGGTGACAGGAATGGTGACCACTGATGGTGACAGGGATGGTGACCACTGATGGAGACAGGAGTGGTGAACACCGATGATGACAGGGATGGTGACCACTGATGGTGACAGGAGTGGTGAACACAGATGGTGACAGGGATGGTGACCACTGATGGTGACAGGAATGGTGACCACAGATGGTGACAGGGATGGTGACCACTGATGGCGACAGGGATGGTGACCACTGATTGTGACAGGAATGGTGACCATTGATGGTGACAGGGATGGTGACCACTGATGGTGACAGGGATGGTGACCACTGATGGTGACAGGAATGGTGACAACTGATGGTGACAGGGATGGTGACAACTGATGGTGACAGGGATGGTGACCACTGATGGAGACAGGAGTGGTGGACACTGACGGTGACAGGGATGGTGACCACTGATGGTGACAGGGATGGTGACCACTGATGGAGACAGGAGTGGTGAACACCGATGGTGACAGGGATGGTGACCACTGATGGTGACAGGGATGGTGACCACTGATGGTGACAGGGATGGTGAC
>JAVTVY010021247.1:0-80665 GCA_036873755.1 Hanleya hanleyi | reverse complement strand
GGAGCCAGTGTATTGATCGATTTGTTAGGGTATCTATACATTGCCTTGGTTGCATGGTTGCAGACGATAGTTCTGGATAAAAAAAAGATCAAGGGGTATCCTCTAAATCAAACCAATTATTCAACAGGTTCAGCTAGCTCATTACTCCAATCCACTAGCTGGACGGTTTGAGATGTGACATCGCTGGTATAACTTTGATGTCAGGCTGAAATCGACATCGAGAGTCAAGGCAAAAACCGCCGGCTTGGGATACCGTCATGCTAATTCAAAATAACCTCGGGGATGAAATGTTCGAGATTGAGGCAACGACTCAAGAACTCACTCGAATCACCAAAAATGTCCAAGTAAACCCTGTGCGGGGATAGCCTATAGTATTGGACCCTTCTACGGAGGGCCAATGGTAGGCTGATGTAGCAACAACAACATTTTCCCAGTTATACGCCAGATTTTGAAATCGAAAACGATGCCGCGCTATGTCATCGGTCAACTGAGACAGTCACGTGGTTGTGTATGAAGATTGGGGTGGCTCCTATAAATAGTGATCCAATGAAAATGCTCGTCTTAGTTGGAAATGGCGGAGTCGAATGACCAATCTCTGAAGGGGAGACAGCTGGAACAGTACACTATCACTGTCTGTTAATATCTTGAATTAACAGAGAGTACTGCAGTCTATGTGCGGGGATTCACGATTTACCTGGACTTGTGAAGATGCACCAGACAGGTCTGGATATGTGGCATCCCGCTGTTCTCAACGGTTATTGGCCTTGAGGCCTGAACCAATCAGAACGCAGTCTTAGATTTTCTCATTTCTAAAAATAGATGTTTAGAGCGCTACAAAAGCGAACAGCATTCATGCAGACAACCGCTATTTGCTATTGATTTGAAATATAGTATTTATAAAGATACCAACAAAGATTTAATACCAATAAGAGTAAGCATGCGGCCCGTAAACCACCATTTCAAACAAGCACACAATCGCCACGTTTGATGTCAGACGTCTGAATGCTTCAACGCTTCAGGTCCAATCTTCATTCACTATTTTTGGGACCTGGATCGTTGGAGCGTTCAGATGCTCGTCAACGTTCAGCGTCAAAAACGCTTCAACGCAAGTGTGGGTGTCAAACGCTTCAACGCATCGACGTGGGAAGTTTCCTTGGGGTTATGATTAGGCATCTTCATTTTATCGAGCCAATTTCTACGTTCCCACTTCGAACCTGCCTTGATTCATCTGACCCCTTCAGTGTTCAAAATCCGAGGTGTAAATTTCACCTACTAACGACAGAAGAACCAATCAGAGCGTACATCGATTGCGAATGAAGTCACGTTGAGTGACATCATCCTCTATTAGTGGCGTCTTTCCTCCTAATAAGGTGCCCACTAATTAGGTCAGCCAATCAATAACGCTCTTGTGCGACCCATTTCGAATGTTTTCGAGGTCAGTGACGTCTCGTGTCTATTTATAAGTTATTTGAACATTGAAGGGGTCCAGATATATCAAGGGAAGTTCGAAGTGGGAACGTAGAAATTGGCTAGATAAAATGAAGATGTGATTAAGGTACCCACGTATTTATTATACTACCCTACTTTAATGAAACTCCCATGTGTATCAACCCCGTTGTTCTCCATATAATGCTTCACACCTGCTGCACGATTGCCTACTCGCTTATGCGCAGTTGGCCCATTATATTATAGCTCGAATGCCTGGCTCCAGGGATCTATAGTGTAGTGAAACTCCCACATCTTGCCCCCTACTGTTTTTCCATATTATGCTCCACACCTGCCTAAACAATCCGATTTGCGCTTTCCATACTACTCCGCGAACCGAAAGTGACATCATAAGTCTTGCGCGTGCGCAGTTAACATTGACGAGTCAAGGTTAAAATCAAAAAACGAAAAACGGACAAGTCGAGGCAATTTTCATTATTTGATTTTCATTTTTGGGACAAGTGAAACGAAAAACGAAAATTGAAAATTGACGGTCAATTTTCAATTTTTGATTTTGAGAAACCAAAACAAAAAACGAAAATTGAAAATTGACGGTCAAATTTCAATTTTTGATTTTGAGAACACAAAAACAAAAAACGAAAATTGAAAATTGACGGTCAATTTTCAATTTTTGATTTTGAGAACACAAAAACAAAAAACGAAAATTGAATTGTGCAAGGTTACACGGACCAATACATTATAGGTCATACTTGCAATCGGGATGATGTCTCGAGGCATTTTCCGATGACTACTGTTGGCAGCTAGATGGAGCTAACCCGCAAAAAGGTATACTAGTAAGCAAAGGATCACAGGAAGGAAAAAAACAAATCTTCTGCACTTCTGCTGAAGGCAAAACTATTTGTATTGTATTTACTTCATTTGATTGTTGCTTAGGTTCCTCTTCCACGATAGGTATCTCCTCCTGTCCCTGTGAATGTCTCCGCCATTTTATCAGATATTTCAATTCCTGTTTCAGTATCGGGGTCAATTTCTCCGTCTCGATACTCTCTAACGTAGCACGTACGATCGTCTCGTCTTCGAGACAGTCCGGAGAGCTGACCAGACAAGGGTTCAGGTCTTGGTGTCCTTCATCTGACAGATCCCACTCGTTTAACTGAGATTCGCTCGTCCACAGGCTATCGGGGAACTCCGTGGGGAATCCTGGTAACATGGGCGACAGAACTGCCATGGTAAATACGGTTTATCTGAAATAGATCAATAGAAATAACACTGAAACTAATGTCCATGACATGGACGAGAGTGTATGCCATGTTCCATATCGTTTTCCTCATACCATTGAAATGCGCATTCAGTGACTAATGCATGTCAGGTGTCGATATTGTACATGTGCAGGGTACAGAAAATCTAGAAAATTCCAACCTGTATTCGTCTCTTTTGTCATGGACGAGAGTGTAAGCCATGTGTATGTTCATCTAACGATGAACGTAGGATCAGACATTCAACATCCACCCTTGGTCAGAATCGAAGTTCCTTTTTCGGATGACGCTATTAGAATAGAATTCAAGCAAGCATAAATACGCACAAGTTAGTTTCTTACGAGAGGGAAGCGGTCAAGAGCTTTATACGGTTAGGGACCGTATGAACCCATGCACTACAAGATCCTGATAGTGTTCACATGAACAGTCACAATTGAAGCGTGACTGGGATACATCATATTTTAGATACCGACTTTATCACGAAAATCATATGGATTAAGAGTACTGATCAGTGATACAGATTTGATATTTTTGGATGTCTTGTCGGCATCATTGAAAACTGTTGACTTCTGTCTTGCAGGAAACTAGCCCATTTTTTGTATACTATGATTTATTCTTTTACTATGGTACTAATGCTGTTATATGAATAAGGTCTTTGGATTATGGACGACGGTTGAATATTGAATGACGGACTAGACGCTTGTATCCAGTGATGCCAACAAGACATTGTCAAATCCGTATCACTGATGGGTGTTCTTTAATCGAGTCACGCATTGATTGTGTCTGTTCATGTGGACACCACGACGACCTTGAATTTCTAGCGTTCATATAGCTCCTTACCCAAGGTTAAAAGGTTAAAAACTAGAAACGAAACATTCAAACAATCGAATAACGAAAGTTTGCAAGCGTAACACTCCAGCGTCCATAATTGAAAGACTTATTTCATATAACAGATAGTACCAAATTTGTATGAAATAAAAATAATAACCCGAACCCTATACCCCAACCCTCCAAAATACCATTCTATGCATCACTCGAAGGGGCCAGCTGTCCGCAAACCTTCACCATGATAATGAGACAGGTGATATGGAGAGAGATGAGCCGTTTATACAGGATAGTAGTGTTGCCTTCTTATGAAATCCGAGAACAAGAACAAGTGGATTTCATTTAAATACATGTATACGCACATACGCATGTTACCCATATCCGTAAAATTTGAATTAAACGGAATTCAGACTAGCGGTATATGTGGACGCTATTTATGCTACAGGTTTGTGTACAATGTGTAATGTTGTTGTCTATGATATGCGGATTTACGAAATTATTTAATACTGTCCTGTAATCCGCTCGTGATCTGTGTGCTAACACTTCGGATTGTAATAAAGAAACTTGATCCCCTACATTTAATTCTGTGCTTAAGAAGGGGACAATGTGTGATCACATCTCGAGGCCGGGTTAAAAAATGTACCAACTTTTACTTGGAAATTCCATATCGTTTTCCTCATTCTGTTAAACTGTTCGTCCAGAAATTAATGCATGCCAGGTGTCGATATTGTGATATACCGCGGATGTCCTGTATAGGCTACTGCAAATGTTTAAAGACGCCCCAAGGAATTTACTCCACTGTCAAGCGCTAAATATGCATCAGCTGTTATCAAAATGAAATTCCGGCGATTGACCTGATAAAAACGGTCTAAATGACGAAAATCCGGCGATGAGCAAGCGGTAAAGGTAAAATTTTACTGAACAAGTGGAATAATGGCGACATTCATTTCATTGCATACAAATATACGCAATGGGCCAGAGGTCGAACACGTGCTTAAAAGCTTTGTGATGGATAACGACGGAAAGAATAATGTTCCTGTGTGATTCAGTTTTATCTGTGAGAACTCCTTAGAGTAGTTGTCTTAGTGTACAGACATGAGGCTTCATTTAAGCTTCACACAAATTCGACATTTATAATGTACCGGCGCTGTAGAAGGAACTACCGGCTGTCTAGTGCATATAAATCAGATCATCTTTCGATGAAAGACAACCAGACTTAATGTGATCCTTCACCGGGTAATATAGAAGACGAAAAGATGTCGAATTTGACGAGCTTGGTTTTGACCCACTGTTTACCGGTACCAAAGCACCAGTATATGCTTTTCTGCAAGTCAGACCCATTCTTCACCATTTTAACAACAGTCACAAACTACAGTCACACTGATTTTGTACAGAGGGCAAACCTTGGGGACGTAACGTCCACCAGCAGAATTCCACCATATACAAGTAACAATTAAAACATATAAGGGCGGCGGAAGAAGATGCCGGCGTACTGACCGTATACCTAAAAGAATCACAAGAAGCAGAATGTCATCGGCAAGCCAGGGCACGAAACGTCCATCAGTAGGCTGTAGTACTCTCTGTTAAATCAAGATATTAACAGACAGTGTCAGCATACTGTTCCAGCTGTTTCAGTGATTGGTCATTCGATCCCACCATTTTAAACTAATACGAGCATTTTCATTGGATCACTATTTATAGGAGCCACCCCAATCTTCATACACAACCACGTGACTGTCTCACTTGACTGATGACATAGCGCGGCCTCGTTTTCGATTTCAAAATCCGCCGTCTAACTGGGAAAATGTTGTTGTTGCTGAATCAGCCGATCACTGGCCCTTCGTAGAAGGGTCCAATACTATAGGCTATGTCCATCAGCAGAATCTCACCATATTCAGGTAACAATCAAATGCAACATGTAAATCGGCCGTCGTACTGATATGAAGTCATATGACCCCACAGGCCATAGCTAAATAATATATAGCCCTCTAGTATGAGGGCTATACGACGGTCCCAGTCACCCCCAGCGAGGGTTTTAGATAATTTTATTACGGATCACCCACCTCTGAAACTGCCATACATCTAAAATCTCTATCCCCTCCTGCGCACTATTTTAAAATCTTGCGCACTATTGTGAAATAGTAACGCATATATCGCCGTCTGAATTTTCCAGTCGACAACTTCCACTCTCTATGCGCCATGTTCAATTGCAAAAGGCCCAGCACGCATATTACCTTGACGTCACCAACATGGCGCGTAGAGAGTGGAAGTTGTCGACTGGAAAATTCAAACGGCGATATATGCGTTACTATTTCTATCCCCTCCTGCGCACTATTTTAAAATCTTGCCCACTATTGTGAAATAGTAACGCATATATCGCCGTCTGAATTTTCCAGTCGATAACTTCCACTCTCTATGCGCCATGTTCAATTGCAAAAGGCCCAGCACGCATATTACCTTGACGTCACCAACATGGCGCGTAGAGAGTGGAAGTTGTCGACTGGAAAATTCAAACGGCGATATATGCGTTACTGTTTCACAATAGTGGGCAAGATTTTAAAATAGTGCGCAGGAGGGGATAGAGATTAGATGTACGGCAGTTTCAGGGGTGGATGATTCGTAATAAAATTATCTAAAACCCTCGCTGGGGGTGACTGGGATTTAGCTAACAGGCCAATACTCTAAATGCAAATCTAAAAACATCACATGAACCAGAGTAATTTGTATCTCACCGACGCTTTTATGGTAGCTGCGCGTGTGAACATGTGGAATGACATGACCACACGGCCCCCAGCACTGACTTGAGCAGTATTAGATATAACTATACAAGAACAATGATGTAATCGCTCTATCAAGTCATCTGATGAAAAATGTTGACGTATGTGACCGTTAGATAGAAGAAATGGTACAAACGGGGAAAATATAAGTGAATGCGGCTAGAATCACACTAAACTCCCGGGAATATGATGCCGTCTTATTCAGCTTAACTTTTATCTAACTATGGATCTCATTCATTTGTACTAGACAGCTGGTACATTTTCCTACCTTGTGGATACAGCATAAATGTGGAATACATGGCACGCTCAAATAAGACCCCATTTGTGTACACTAAGACAACTACTCTAAGGATTTGTCACAGATACAACCGAATCACACAGAAACATTTTTTTTTAGAACAGAGCGTTCCTCTCGGACAATTTCATAGATTTTTTCCCAAGCTGTTATTCAACACCAAGGTTGTAAACACGTGTTCGACCTCTGGCCCGATTGCGTATATAAATGCCCAGAAATTATCGTCGCCATTATTCCGTGCGTTCAGTAAAATCTACTGAACCGACACGGGTTCGAGCCCAGCAGATCCATGTGTGGAAGTTTGTCAGTTACTTGCCGACGGGCGGTGGTTCTATCCGGATACCCTGGCTTCCTCCATCAATCAAACTGAATTTCGCCATATGAATGAAACAAACTTGAGTGTGACATTGAGCCAAATCCCCCCCTCGATTAAGGACGCGGAAATAATTTTCTGGTCCATGGCTGAACATTGAATGTCAGATTTCACGTTTACTAGGATAGATTTAGTATTACGGGTTAGGGATAATGTAACGAAACATACAGGAGGATACAGTTCGTCCCGGAGGACATCTGATCCTCTTACACTGGGCATTTAGAAAAGTTACGGTAGTTGTTGTGAATATTGCTTAAATGATTTTGATCACTACAATTTTTCTCTGGGATTTGTTTCATAAGAGTGGGTAGTTATTTAACATTTTATTTTTGAAGTGCCATTTGGTCGTGATTAAGCCATTTATTGTGAGCTATGTAGCCCAATTATCGCCGGTAAACTCGGTAAAGAGCTTAGGATTCACGTGACCGCATGACGTCATATTGGCGCGTCGTCTCAGGCAGCTGTATATTCTAGCATGTGAATGGACATTTGCCCCTTCGCATATATCGCTGTATTAACGGGAAGAAAAGTCAACATCCCGGATCAAGATTACTTGGATCATGATCTAGATATAGACTACATAAATCGACATCTCGACAAAAAACATTGCTATATCAATTTGAACCCGTAGCATCGAACCGATAAATTATACATAAATTATACCAGTTGGTAATCTAATGGTCGACTTCTGCTACTGCCGTTCGTCAGAATCTTTGTATGGTCTAGAAAATTGCCCATAAATGACCATTTTTAGACTAACCATCCATATATTTCTACTATATATTTCTTGAAGCAGTGTCTTTTGAGGTTTCCAAATCCATCATTAAAATTGAAATCGGTTGTACATCGGCTGATTTAACGGACACTATCCACCACACATTTTGTATTCCCGTTCCGGCGAATAATGGTTATGACACAGAATTTCTCATTTGTGAAATGCGGGAATATCCAGTGTTGTTTCAGTTTCGCAATCAACTTCGGCTATTTTTTTTATATTTGGAACTCGGTCTAATTTCTCTTTCGAGAAATGTGCAATGCACAATTTACTTAATTTTGAAGGCTCAAATTCCAGAAGCCGATATTACATCAATGCAAAAACAGTCAACGGCCTCACTTCCATTGTGTAAATATGCATACGCCGTGATGCTCAGAACATGCTGATTTTAGATTGATATAACTCACTCAAAAATGTTTTAATTTTTTTTTATAGATAAGGCTAAACCTGAGCATATATAATAGATTTTCAGCAAAAAAAAGTGATCAATTTACTTTAAATAGCTTCACTTATAGTAATTTTGTATCGTCTGCAGAAAAATTCCGTCAAAGAATCGGTCTGTGTCGGCCGTAGATCAACCCAATGTTGTAGCGTTAGGAACACATCTAGCAAAATCCTTCGTTTAGTAAATTTCTCTCCGTTTGTTCTTCGGTAGCTTCACGTCAATCAGATATCTGATATTCACGAAATATAACCTTACTTCCTCTTTGAGGAAGGCGTGATGACGTCACTGGTAAATTCAAATTAAGGTTTTTTTTCTTAGGTATCTATTATTCAAAGTCCCAAATCTCCAGCCCCTATACCCTTTGAGAGATATTGGCTACTTCTGGTTTTGGTGACGTCATTTGCGGTTGACTTAATCGCTCTCATATTCTTAGCCCACGGGAATCCCGTTTACCCAGTTTCATCATCCTGACGTCATCATAAGGGTCAGTCATAAGGGTAAAATGCGGCGCAAAAACGTCTCCAATGTTGAAGAGGTAGTGATCTCGTTAGACGCGATGTACTACTACCGTGAGCATTACAGTCGTTTGTATGGAGATGTGCTGCAGCTCTCATTTATGTCACTCAAAAGTGGACAGGATTTACCTGGAACTCTGAAATGGCAAGATGCGTCCGATTCCTGTCCTCGTGATCATGTGATCATGTCCTGATGTTACCTGATTCTTATAAAGCATTTATTGTCGAGATTAATGTCATCCAATACGACATTGTGGGCTATCCGTCCAAGAAGGACGAACATAGCCAAGAGATGGGTATCGCCTATGTGCAGCGCAACAAGGGTTATCCGAGTCGGTACAACTATGTAGATATTTATTAGCAGAGGTACATTTTCTGAAACACTTTCGCCATTACAAGAGGCGGTTTCTCTACCGTCCCCAGATTCGTCCGCTCTGTAAATTGGGGTGTATTCACCGTTTGTCAGTCCTTGAAGTTACTGGTATACCTAACAGTACTCCCACCAATATCCTGTAAATCCAATATCCCTCACATCCAATGCAAACGAGACAGAGACCAAGTCCATAAACGTTTTCGCATTTTGAGGATTCCTGAAGGTTACACTATAAACAGAGTCATTTTAATTATCCAAACGTTGACGAACAGTTCTTTGATCAGCACAATGAATGCCGAAAATAATATGAAATGTACAGGTAAATCTGTTAAATGTCAAATCCGTTATAGAATCTGTAAATTTGACTAGAAAAAACCCCAACCCCAAATTTGGTTTGAAATAGAAACACCTTACCAGAAATTTCATGATCAATTATTTGCGCTGGTGATTGAATAGAATAGAATAACCCCTAATTGTACGGTCTTTTTACCCTGAGTGTTGACTTGTTCACGGAAACATCTAATAACAGAAACACAAAAGTCAGAAACTCCCTGCATGGATTGATAACTGATTTGCGTATTTGCAGGGTTACTCCCCTTTGTTCAGCGTTAGTTTGATTTAAAGATTTATATTATATTTATGATATCCACTGTCATCCTGGAGTATGAAAAGATGGGAAATTGTTTTCTAAAAAAAAATCATCCTGGGGATTCCACTCTCAGATATTACCTCAGTTCGATAGAGAATAGTTAATGCTCCCTAAAATCGACGAATCTCTTTACAAGTTGGGAGTAATTCAATACTTTTACATATTGGTAAAAACTCTCGACATAATTTGATAAAGAAATATTTCTGGACGCCGGTATTTCCTCATACTAAGTTAAAAAATTGAGCATATTTCGCTATAGATCACTTTTGCAAAAAACGAATTGCCCAATAATTGTGAGAAGATTTGATCATGCAAAGCGTGAACCCTACCAAAATTTCATATGGCCTGGAGCTTTTCCTGTTGCATTTTATAAAACCCCAGTTATAATAAATCGATTTTCAATTATTTGTGTATATCCCTGGCCAGCCAGTAAAACATATATCTGCAAAAGGTGTCCAATAACTGGCGGGTGATTTTACAGATTATTGACTTGGAAATTCTTTATCATATTAATGTTTACATCCTAATCATTATACAGCTATATTATACAGCTATACATTATTATTACATGCAGCTATACATGTGTGTGTGAAGGAGGGGAAGGGGAGGGGAGGGGAGGGGGGGGGGGTGTGGATTATGAACCGTTTGCTTAATTACACTGTGATATAATAATTCCCACAAGATTTACCCACGAACAAGTTTAAGTTTTTGAAATATTTTTATCATCACCAAATGAGGATGTATAGTGCATACAGGATGAATGGCTGCTTAATTTTAACTACCTAATAAAAGCATCTAATGAACTGATCAGCTCATTTGAGCTGTCAATGCATTATGGAGCAAGCCGAGTAAGCTGTCATATTGTACATACCATGGAATCTGACAAAATCTGCAAGTCTTCAGCAAAATAGGCCTACCATGTCACGTCAGCTACGGTATATCCACATTCTTTTTATCGACCCTTTAATCGCCCTTTACATTTCCGCTTGGGGATTCCCGGGGGAATTTCGGTAGAAAAATCCCCTTTTGAAATCGCTGTACATTGGCTGAGGTATATGTGTCAGGTGATATAGACAGAAACGCCCCTTCAATTTATTGCACGGTTCAGTGTACCAGAAGTGTTTTGATAATGATTGCTCTGTAAACGATCATGAAATCATACATTAAACATACACACTCAATTGTCCTGTAAATACTTTAAGAGTGCATAGTGCACATTCACTGACGTGAGAGCGTAACTGAACCTATTGAAAGGATATGTGACACAATACGGGAGTAACTCCCTTGTGTATGATGGTAATCAAGCTGGATTTTTTTTCAATCCAAAACATGCAAAATCAGATTTTTCTAGAAGTTTACATACTGAAATATCAGCCTCGAAAAATTTGCGATGCTGCGTTGTACGAAAATGGAGATACGATTGATCAAAATGTGCTCCTCGGCCTGATTTGGTATTTTAGAGAAATTTACAGTGAGGATTTTCTCTTATAGCAAAAATATGACACCTCAAACCAAAATAATTTTGTCACACAATATATTAGGAAGTTTGTTTATTGAAAAGAATCACGAATTGTTTTGGTTTAAGGTGTCATATTTTCGCTACAGAAGAAAACCCTTCATGAAAATGCCCCAAAATACCCAACTAAGCCCGGGAGCATATTTTGATCAATCATATCTCCATTTTATGCAAGTGAACCTCAGTTGTTTCGAAGGGGATATTTCAGTATGTAAACTTTAAGAAAAATCTTATATGGCAGGTTTTGGAGTGGAAAAAATCGGCTTTATTACCATCACACACAATCTTAGGAGTTTTTCGTATGTAAACGTCACATATCCTTTAAAATGTCAAACTACATGGGCCGCCTGTATTTGCCTCAATATATTTCTATTATATGGAACGAAGTAGACATAATTCTTTACCAATTTTAAAATTCAACGTTGTGTTTGCACGCAACTTTTAGAATCTGTTACATGTATTCATCCAGGTGAAAAAATATAAGAAAATAACATGAACAACTACTGTTCAAACTGCTTTAACATATTAATGTCTTGATATAGCGAAGAGCATTTCGCTGGCTTATTTCTGACATTTAAGCGGGAATTGTGACAAAACTTTTGTGTATAAATGTACATTGCGCAGAATGAGGACAAATCTATTTAACCGTTTATATGAACGTATTCTATTCTACCATGGAAAGTAACTTCCTAACACAATTCAAATATGATTAGCTTTAAATTACTTTGTTTACTTCCATGATCAATTTCTAAGACCCGTACGCCAATATGGTTATCAAAAAGTAAAATGGCTGTTTGTCATATGAGTGTGAAATATATTCAGGGAAACAACTCTACCTTCTGATTATTAATATAGGTTATCTCCCTTACGTACGCCTAGTACACAGTGCATGTACTTCAGGCAAAAGACCACCAAAGGAGTTACATTTACGCTGGGACGATAATATTCGTCCCAGATTTACGGCAATGTTAACAAAACTATACCTGGTTGGTTCTTAGCTAAGATTCATAGCGCCTCCCTTCCCTCACCGCTATGCCGACGACAAATACATTTCTCTGGTGGTAATTCGAACATCCCCATGGCGCACTTATTATTATACCTTTGCGCCCTATTGGACCTTCATTAACTTGAGAAAGGGGGCCGCCATGAATAAAAATACCATAATCGATGTTGTGATCATCATCCCCTGTATACACGGGGTCTATTATGACGGAAATGCCCATCTTCTTGACCCTCGATTTCAGGTGATTTTGAGGCTCCATAGGGATAATTTTAACGTCTGTAATTAATTTTTGACCGACGAATGGCCATTTAGTCTGCCATTTCTGTATTTTTATTCATGGCGGCCCATTTTCTCAAGTTAATGAAGGTCCAATAGGGCGCAAAGGTAATAATAAGTGCGCCATAGAGATGTTCGAGTTACCACCAGGGAAATGTATTTGTCGTCGGCATAGCGGTGAGGGAAGGGAGACGCTATGAATCTTAGCTAGTTGGTTCTCTAATTGAATGTTAACTTTTATCTTTCGGCAGGGAGTAGTTTATTTCAAGCGCAACAAGTTCCAACCACCTCGCTGGGGGTCTAATAACACCCCAGCCACCAGTCAGATTTTTGGATCGGATTCGGGGCCTTCGCGCACATCGCCGGAAGTGACATCATATATAGTAAAATAGATGTTTAACGAAAATTTTGATTACTTTTCAAGTCTGCATAATACCTCCGTTGACCTAGCGTTAAAAAGAATTATCTGGAGATAATTTTCCCTGTTTATCTGGACAGAGCATATGAAAAGTAGTTCGCTCATGTGCAACACTAAAGGAGTCGTTTGGTCGGATTCAAACTGAACCGTGCGTTGGTTGGTTTCCCCTATACGTCATAGCAACGTAGTAAAGGTCAACTTCCGCTATTGGAGGCAGGGATGTTATTGGAGCCTGCGAAATGGAGCATGCGCTGTGGGGAGGTTGAACAAGTTCATAAACTTGACAGGTGCTGACCCAACCTGTAACCATCTCGGTCATCTATACGCGGTAAGACTGACCCTGGGATCGTGTGTATCAATTTCCAACCTACTTTCGGCAACTATAGGAGGGAATTTCCAGAAATCAATACCACGTGACTTCGTCCGCCAATCAGCTAAAGTCTACCGACGTAACCCCAACGTAACTCGCCATTTTCTACTTTCTACTCGCTACTTGTTCAAAATTACAGATCTACCACACCTCTTGGATGATACGAAAGTTATTCATTCCTATATATTTTGTAAGCCCAGGCAATATCTGTTTCCGAAGTGGTATGAAAACCTGTAATTTATCAGATTTCTTGAGTCTGCTCTTCGCCGGATGAAGGCTGAACAGAATCCGATAAAGTACCGGATATCGCTTCGCGATAACGGAGACACACGATTCGCAAGCCATCTTATGGATGGCGAAGTGTGAAGAAATGGTGCTGACCGTCGAAATTTCAAGCTGTGCGCAAGCGTACAAACGAAGTGATTATTTCGCCTATTTATCTGCCAAATCAAACAGTACCCGGGCTCCGCAAATAGTTCCCAGGCGAAGCATGTTATCGAGCGCAATTTCCATTTATATATTTTTATGGAAATAAAATACTGTTTAAACTAAGTATGTTATCGAGCAGTGAATTGAAGTAGTACGTGTAGTTGAATAGAGGAAATATTTGCCACCCGTACCAAGGGCTTTCCATTAATCGTTCCAACGAAGACGAAAAAAATCGAAAACATCCTGATCTTTGGTAGAGATTACGTTGGAGATCGGGACATTATTACTATTTGGCAGTCTGATATGCTATAGTGTCCTAAGTAATAATAAAAGCGTGTCTTTGGTTTTATTTAGAGGCGGATAACTCTTGCTGGGCCGTCACGTGAACGAAAGTGACCTTTGACCCTTGTGCATGTGCATAGTACCGGATAAAAATTGTGCGCAGGGGTCAAATATCTCGTGACTATTGGCAAGAGTTATCTTCACTTCCGTGACTTCCGGTCACGTGACGGTCCAGCAAGACTTAACTGTCCCTAAATAAGACGAAAGATACGCTTTTACTGTTAGTGTCCTAGCTATTTAAACACCGGTATGAATCTGTAATCCTGAAGACAACCCTGTGGATAATTTCACATTTCTAATTCTGTTCTGATTCGTGTCAAATGTCATTTCGATTGATGGCGAGCACCTCGGATTAAGTGAAAGTACAATTAAACCCAATGGCATGACCAATAGCATTGAACAATAAAAGAACGACAATGAATCTGCTTAACTTACGGAATATGTAATTTTGCCTACTAGATATATTGCTGCGATTTCAGCCGCTGAACCTGGACAAAGACGGACACATCCTAAACCCATTACTTCCACAAGTCTGCCGTGATGCATTTTGACGTTTACTTGGGCCATAGACTTTTACACGCTGCGATTTGTTGCGATTTCA
Source organism: Hanleya hanleyi (assembly GCA_036873755.1). Lineage (NCBI taxonomy): Eukaryota > Metazoa > Mollusca > Polyplacophora > Lepidopleurida > Hanleyidae > Hanleya > Hanleya hanleyi. Next base: position 65,981 of record JAVTVY010021247.1, on the reverse strand, counting down.
GGCAGTTTTATCCAGCACTGGAACTGATTGTGAACAAGTGTTTGGAAACAATAATGCAAATATCAGGAGAAGCATCTAGGAAGTCATTTGAAGAAATCAAAAGGAAAACTTATGGATGAAGATAAGGAGTATCGTGATTCCTTGCGGATGGCCGAAGCACGGATGAAATAATTAAACTCAGAAAACCAGTTGTGAGTCATTCAGATACTCTCGTGATGTCACTGTCGATACAATCAAAGCTTACTATCACAACAACGATATAGCGCCTAGCTGCTTGCACAAGTTAAGAGCCAATCAGACTCAAGAGTCAATCAGAGCTGAAGCAGCGCAAATCAACGCAATAGGCCTGAAACCTGATTACGTTTTATCCCACTTCTATACCATGATGCAATGTAGGCCCCCAACATCCATGGCAATTAAATGACAGGTGGAGACCGTGATACAATTAAATTAGCCTGTCACCTCCCTCATGTCATCAACTTAATTGCCAGCGCGAGGTCACCGAACTGGCATAGTCGGAAGAGCTTTAATTTGGTGTATCGGGTTACATAAAGGACTTCACGCCTTGCAGCCCTTGTATTGTGTTTTGACAATTTAATTAGTGTCGTGTTACATAAGCGATGCTAGATTTCTACGACGCACAATTCATCACGTGACTGAAAGAGATATAATACGTCATCAGGGTTTAGGTCAATTGAAGAGCTACAGAAGAGCCATGATAATATAATTGCAGATATGAAAAAGAGCAAATCAGGAGCAATTGACGGCTGAATAAAGGAAATTAGACGCAAACGAAGAGCCATAAAAAAAGCCAAAAACATAAACAATTATACAGAAATGCTTTGATAAGTGAATTAAAGAGATGGAAAAGAGCAAATCAGGCGCAATTGACGAGCTGACACCATCAGTTCCAACTGAAGGCTGAGAAAACATATCAAACGCATTTAAAGAGTTGTGAAAGAGTGCAAACATTTGAACAGGTATAATTGAGGCATGATAATTGAATTGAAGAGATTGAAACAAGCAAATCAGATGCCTAAGATCGACGAAAACATCACCATATGGATATGGCATCGTCATATGTTTCTTGAAGTAGTATGGGATAGACACGGCGACCCAATAAGGAGAGAAAGAGAGAGAGAGAGAGAGAGAGAGCACGCGTTTCCTTTGCATGTGAAGCATCGAGTTCGATCCCCTGACGTCTCTGGCTTTTGACTTTGTCATTTGTCAACCTTTGGCTACCTGGGAACAAATTCACAATTAAGGCGAGAGTGCCTAGGTTGACTTGAAGGTGATATAAGGTTTGTATCGTCAAGAAGAATATTGCGTTGTTAATTTCATGTTACCTTCATTAAAAATTATGTAGGTTATCCGTGTCCAGAATTAGCATGGGGATATAGCTCAGTGGTAGAGCGTTCGCTTCGCATGTGAAAGGCCTCGGGTTCGATCTCCGATATCTCCAGGGAGCATTTTTGTGTCTTTTCTCGACTTTTGTAACGTAACTTTACGTAGAGTGTCCTTGGTCGTCGACAGAAACATTAATTTCCTCCAAACTGATAGAAGTGTTCATGAGCTGTAGTGGCTCTTGGCTGATAAAATTAATTGAATGAAAACAGATCATTCATGCACGTATATAGTCATTCAACTGGGGTTCAGTGGAATTATATCTAATCAGCTTTCTCCAAACGTAACCACTATGAGGCTACTTACTGGCGATATTCTTGGCATCGCTATGGAGCGAAAATCATCAATTATGAGTCAGACTTGCTCACTCCTACCATGTCATTCAGTATGTTCAAAAGAACAGCTACAATAAGAGAGTGGACTGGATACAAATTATCACAGGGATAACTGTGGTTCTTGTGTTTTTTTTTAGAAAAATGCAGTCAGTATATTTGTTTGTGGGATCATATGATTGCTTGTCAGTATCCCGGCATCGTTTCCCACCAAACTTTTACTGTTGCGTTTAATTGCTGTCCGATCGAAATTTCATCAATTTGTTCAGATAGCTTTAAGGCTGCAGCTCAGTGATAGAGATTTTGTTTTGCATGTGAAATGCCTCGAATTCGATACCCGACGTCCAAAACTTCTTCCACTTATGCAAACGTTAGGTGACATTACCTGCCAACACTCATGTGCGACTGAGCACATTCCCTGTGGAATAGAGATTTGTGAATGTAGGTGTCAGGTCCTGCTATATTCCATCAAGAATTTCCACGTAAATAAATACAAGACATTTATCGTAAGACATCGATCTACCTCGGCACTTTTTGGTTTTGGCGGCTCATTTAAATCTTCAACACTTAATGCTTCAAGCGTCTCATAGTGGAGTAGTGCTTGAGGAAACTACAAGCAGAGATCAAATATATGATATAAACCAACCGATAGCCTTTGATACTATGATTGTCTTTTTGAATTTGGTGCCAATATTGTTATATGGGATATGGAATAGGTCTTTGGATTATGGACGCGGATATTTTTTAATGGACGACGGCTGAATTATGAATACGGACTAGACGCTTGTAATTTGTCTCCATAGGTTTTCACTGCCTTAAATGTATACTGTGTCAAATCTCAGGTAAACCCAAAACCATCAACCTCGGTTGAGTTGAAAAGGGAGAATTCTGTGTTAGCTTCAAGAGCATGTAAGTATTACATTCGTTGCCGCAAGTTCGGAAAGCACCCAAAGAAAATGGTTGTTTGTTCCAATTAACTTTAACTATATTATATTATTTCAGCCAATCAAATCGTTAACTGGGTTGTCAGTAGCTCTTCGTAATAAATGTTCAGATACAACGTCCTTGGCTGATATTGGAAAGGCTGAAGCGATCACAGGCCATGGGAGCTGTGTTTGCACTATTTAAACATACATTGAGATTTAATTAGTTGGGTGTTGTTGATTTTTCAAAATTTCGCCGGGTCCATGCCGTAGACTGAAAGATGAGTGCCCGACTTCTAAGTATAATAGCGAAGAAATCGGCATGCACTATATTTCCCCTCTATATCTTTCTGTTAATTGCTTAATTGCATTTCGAAACGAAAATGAATTACAGAGATTTGAGTAATTACTTATATTCAAACCTATATACCAAGACTTTCGTAAATGGGAAATAAACTGTGTCATAAGTAGATTAGCCAGTATATCTGAGCTGCTGATACTGCTCGCATCAGGGCTATAAATCGGTAGCACAGAGAGAGAGAGAGAGAGAGAGCGAGAACTAAGGTTTAACGTCGCGTTCAGCAATATTTCGGCTATAACGCGACGATCAAACAAAATTCGAGAAAAAAACAAGTTAATAACTCAGCAATCCAGAAGCAAGCAATACAACACATTGAAAACATGTATATATACATTAAAACTTATACAACAAACCAATTTCTCCCAAATAATCTAAAATAGAATCTTCTTTTACCCGACCAAGAAGATCTTCTAAAGTAGCTGCTCGATAAAAAGAATCTCTTACAATCTTAAAATCTATACAGTCGATAAGAATATGTTTCACTGGCGTGGAATACACCTTGGGACTGATTCTTTTTTTAGTAAATGTTTGTGAGTTAATCGTTCCTGGTCGATTCTACATCGACTGATCATGGCAAGGTCGAAACGTTTCCGGCTGCTCAGATGAGTATAGCCTACAGTTTTTATGAACTGAAGTTTTTTATTATCCACAGCATCGCATGAAGATTGAACCAGCTTTCTCACATAAGTGCAGATAAAGGGTCGATATATACGAATCCAACAGGATCAACCTCATTATCTAGGGCTGCCTTAGCCATTTCATCAGCTTCAGTATTTCCTTTGATGCCAACCTGACTAGGCAACTAACAAAACACAATATCAATCTGTTGACGAAATCTACGGTCATAGAATATTCAAGATGGTGGGATGAGTTCAAGTTCCACATTTAATCGCTTGACGGCAAGACAGTGAATATCGAACTTTTACCTGGAAGTTGGCAGGTTTTAGTTTTGGAACTGAAGATAGTAGGACACGTCACTCTCTTACCATCTTCAGAACCATCTGCATAAATAGCATTATGCGATCTGAATTTTTCTCTCGGTAGACCAAATTCTTGTGTATACACGAGCTGGCTCGTATCTGCCTTTTTAAATTTCGTCATTGTAATATCCACCTCTGGTGTGGCTAACTGCCACAGTGAAACTGACAAGAATTTGTTGATAAAATTTGACTAATTCTACGAATGGAGTTTCTTTCGATACAAATCTATGTCTTAAGGGTTGAAAACAGTTATATGCAGGATTTGAGCGATTAGATCGCAATTTTGTGATATATTGCAGCGATAGTTTAATTCTTCGAGGTTCTAAATGAGATTCATCTGGTTTGACACAAGCTATGATGTTCTGAACGCTCTGAGGCAAAGTCTTAGTCCTTGATGGAGAATAGGATCTAGCTTTGCCAAGTTTGACTTGCTTGCACCGTTGTAAACAATGGAGCCACAATCGAGTTTAGAACGAACAAGTGGTCGATATAAATCTGTTGATCTCCTCCCCACTTATAGCTGGCAAATACCGTCAACAAATCAAGAGCTTTCGTGCACTTAGCTTTTACACGATAAGAACGTTAATCGGTGATCAAACAAGATTTCTAAGAATTTGACTCCTTTTACTACCTTTATTTCAATTCCATCTAATGTAAGTACTGGATCTTTGTGCTGTAAATACTTTCTCCAAAAGTGTATACAATTTGTCTTAGCTGTGGAGAATTTGAAACCATTTTCTAAACACCATTTCTGAATTCTATTTATACAAATTTGTAATGTTCTCTGAATATTATGTATACCTTTTCCACTACACGATATGTTGAAATCATCTACAAAGAGTGAACCATCAATTGATTTATTCAAAACAGCAGCTAAGCTGATGAATTTGATACTAAACAGAGTAGAAGACCAAATACTGCTTTGTGGGACACCTTGATCTTGATCGAAATGATCAGACATGGTTGTACTCAACCGAATTTGAAATTGTCTATATTCAAAAAGTTGGATATAAAAATGGGTAAACGGCATTTTAGTCCCATAGTATGAAGGTCTTTTAAAATCTCGCATTTCCAGTAGTATCATGGGCTTTTTCTGAATCAAAACAGATAGAAAATACATGTTCATTTTTTGCGAAAGCACTCTTTACATAGGAATCTAATCTAACTAAATAATCGATGGTACTTCTATTTTTACGGAAACCAACTTGAATACCAATATGTTTCTTTTCAGTTTCTAGGTACCAAACAAGGCGATCATTTATCATGCGTTCCATTGTTTTACACAGCTAGACAGGGAAGTTGGATGATAATTACCAGGGGCTGTATGGTTACGGCCAGGTTTTGGGACTGGCATAACAATGGCTTCATGCCATGTCGATGGAAAGTCTTCTGTCACCCAAAGTTTATTAAATATGAGTAATAGGGTTTCTAGAGAAGATTCCGGTGGATGTTTCAAAAGTCGATAATGAATATTATCAATGCCTGCAGCAGAATAGTTAGCTTTCTCGAAAGAAGCGCGAAGTTCATTCATTGAAAACGAAGCATTATAGCCTTCATGGTTATTGGAGGAAAATTTTATTTTATTTCATTCTTCTCTTCCCTTCTTTTGGACATGAAATTTAGGTACATAATTATCTGACGAAGATTTTTTGGCAATTGTTTCGCCTAGCTTATTTGCAATTTCTGCTTATCATCTGATTTCCATCATTGAGATGATGAACGCTGAACTTTTACCCTTAATTATTTGGATTACATTGCAAACTTTTGTTTTTTGATTATGTGTATTGATCTTAGAAACATAATTTTTCAGAAAATCACGTTTGTTCTTTTTCATGGTTCTACGAGCTTTAGCTATTAGATATTTCAAATTTTCAGAATGAGAATGCCGGCGGAAGCATCGTTCAGCTTTCTCCTCACATTTCCTTGCTTCTCTACAGTCATCGTTAAACCATGTTTTTTTTTAATATGTGCAATATGTGATCTAGAAAATTAGTGAAAGAGTCTGTTTGTAGCCTTCTCGAAGAAAGCTTTTCGAAATCTAGCCAATTTGCTCTCTTAAAATTATACCTCGGTAGGGGAGGGTTATCAGCTGAATGAACAGCTTTTAAAACAGTGGGAAAGTGATCACTTCCACAAAGGTCATCATGCACAGACGAAGTAAATCCTTTGAGTATAGGAAGGTCGTGAGATATCTAATGTTGAATAGGTTCCATGAGCTGAGGACAAATGTGTATGAGAACCATAATTAAAAATACACAAAGAATTATTTGATATAAAATCTTCAAGAATTTTTCCATTATAGTTCTCTTCATTATCCCAAAGGCTACAACGACCGTTAAAATCACTCATCAATAAACAAGGTTCAGGGAGCTGATCGTAAAGATACTGAAGTTCACTAAGACGGAGACCTCTAGAAGAAGGTATGTACACCGTGCATAATGTGAATACAGAATTCAAAGTAGCACGAACTGCTACAGCTTGTAAATCCGTCTTTAAATTAATAGGATTATGTAAAGCTCTCATTTTAACAAGTATTGAAGAGCCGCCTGTAGCCCTTCCATGCTGTTCTAAAGCATGGGAATGATAAGGTGTATATTGCCGTAATTCAAATTTATTTTTATCTGCTTCTTCGAGAAAAGTCTCATTCAAACAGAGAGCTGACAGTTCATAATCCTGAGTTAATAACTTAAGCTCATTCAAATTTGACCAAACTCCTCTGTATTTCCATTGAAAGAGGGTTGGAGACCGAGCCATTTTTAGTCTATATAAAGGAATAACACCCAAGACTACACAGACTAAGAAATAGTGTCACCTTAGTCATTTTGGACGTTTAATTAAAGATCTCCTCCTCTGGCTTTTCTGATCTCATTTCTGCTTCTCTCGCAACTACTTCTTAGTTTCATCTTTATTGCCATAAATTTTCTAGTTCTCTGTTCAGCCCACATTTCTCTTTCGACCTCTGTTTCAAGGAAGAATTGTCGGGTCGCTCATTATCACAAGTTTTTTTCATGTGAATACCATCCACGTTATTGTCTGGGGTGGAGTTCGTACGTGTATCTGCGTTGTGAATGGAAGTATTAACTTCCTTTTCACCTCTTTTGTCATCTTCTATGAGTAGCTCATCACTAGCTTCATCACCAGTGAACTCCGCAGTCACATCAGTATCAGGAGTGAAGTTCACAGGTGTATTTTTTCGAAAATAGAACCATTATCTTCATCTTCACCTTCTTTTTCATCTAGTGTGGGTAGCTCATTAATAGCATTATCTTTATTGAGCTCAGCAATCACATCAGCATCTAGGGTGAAGTTCAAGTTACTACCACAGGTGTATGACTAGTATCCTTGCTGAGCAACTGATTATGGTTAACAACACTGTCGTTCACTACTTTGAACAGAGAAGCATGAGTCTGGACTGTTTTTGGATCCACAATATCCGCAGATAGGGGAAGAAGAAAAAGGCCAGAAAGCAAATGGGGAATGCATCCAAGAGTTCAAACAGATTTTCAGCTCTCTGTGATGAGGACAGTGTTGATAATTCCAGTGATATTTCTTGTCAACCCACCAAGAAGAATAAAAGGGACCAAAGTCAATTTCTCTTGGAGGTCTTACCATCTGGACCAACAATTGACCAACTGCTATCAAAAACGCTTTCAGACTGCTCGACTGACTGTGCGTTTATTCCGGCAGATTTCTCCACAATGGCAAACATCGCCACAACGGGAGACCCTTCCTTGGATTTGACTGAATACCAGCTTCATTTTGTGGAGCATTTTGGTCATCTCTGCTAGTCGGACCCTCTGTTTCTTGAGAATTTATAGGCGCCTGTCTTGGTATCTTACATGCCCGTTTCATGTGTCCCGCCTGAACAAAACCTCAGACTTGTACCTTAAAATGGACAATCCGAATACATGTACATGTAGCAGGTCTTAACCCGATCTTTATACCAAACAGGAAGCCTAAAATCTCCAAGCATAATTGCAGAGGGAAGAGCCAGACATCCACACCCTCCTAACCCTTTTTCAAATCTCTGTCGAACGTCATAAATGTCAAGAACTTCGCCATATTTCTCAAATATCCGGATAATGTCCGTGTTTGAAATCTCAACAGGACATTCGTCGACACCTAACATTCAGACCCGAACATTCAGACCCGAGAATACGGTGGATTCTCGGACTTAGCCTTAGTATCTCAGCCGTGATTTTATAAACCAAGAGATCCAGGGAACGAAATACAGGAATATTCACACGAATAAACCACCACCACCCCAACAGAAAAAGTTACAGAGAATAATACAGATAGAAGACAGCCCGTGAAACTGCCCAGTCAGAATGACTGTCGACAATATGGCGTCATCCGCTTTATCTGGCTGAACTGACCGACCCCAAAAATGTATCAAATAGCGAAAATCTGACGAATTAATTAAAAAAATGATGACGTACAGTTGCCAAAAACGTTCACGAAGTATATTACACAAGAAATCTGGAATAACACCAGCTTTGAACCCCAGAAATACCCAAAATCACAGAGACCGAATTGCACGAACAACTGACGCGGAGTCTGACCTACATCTGAGCTCAACGGAAGAGCTGACGCAGAGAAAATCAACGCAATTGAACAGCTACAGAAGAGATTTGATAAGGGAATTAAAGAGAGGGAAAAGAGCAAATCAGGCGTAATCAACCAGCTGAAACTGAATAAATCAGACATGATTGAAGGATAAGAAAGCAAATCAGACGCAATTGAAGAGCTGTGAAAGAGTCAAAACAATTGAACAGGTACAACAGAGCCATGATAATTGAATTGAAGAGATGGGAACGCGTAAATCAGACGTTTAAGATCGATAAATGCATGACCATATGGATATGGCATCGTCGTATGTTTCATGAAATAGTATGGGATAGATACGACGACCTAATAAGGACAAGTGATGCCTGTCTATATGATTATTGAAAAGAACGACACAATTATTTATGTTGTATTTTAATTTTTATTTCGTGCATATTTGGAATTGATGCTAACTGTAGTATGGATTGACGCAGAAATTCTTTTGTGGATGACGGTTGAATATTGAATGTCGGATCTGAAACCCCGAGAGGCTTTTCTCTCCCACCTCTTGCATATCGCTCCAATTTATTACCTGTATATGGTAGGTTCCTGTTAGTCTCCGAGGCCCGCCCTCTGTACATGTCATTCGACAAATATATGTAGGTTTATTGTTTTGGTGGAAAATTAAGCCGTACGACGTCAGACTATACAGGTTAGTTTTTTTTGGGTGTTCTTACATTTACCAGCTTTACCCCATGTTGAGGCGTTTACTCCATCAGACGTCCTCGATGCTCATCCATTACGATCAGATGAGTTATTTGTTTGAGCTGATCTGTCATCACAGCTCCCGAGTTAGTGTATCTAATTCCGCTTAAGCCGATGCTAGAAGCCGTGTGAATACTGCACACTCTTCACATGAACATCTGCAATAATTGCGCGGCTGAGATATTGAGGCTACATCCGAGAATCCACCGTATTCTCGGGTCTGAATATGAGTTGCCGAGGAAGGCTTTCCTGTGGAGTCATATGGTTGCTTCTTAGTCAAAAGACGTCGTCAATGTTTTCCACCGCTTGGATATCGCTCTAATTTATTACCTGTATATGGTAGGATGCTGCTGGTGGACTGTTAGTCCCCGAGGCCCGCCCTCTGTACATGTCATTCGACAAATATATGTAGGTTTTTTTGTTTTGATGGGAATTTAAGCCGTACGACGTCGGACTATACGTCGGGTTATTTTTACATTTACCAGGTTTACCCCATGTTGAGGCGTTTATCTCATCAGACGTCCTCGAAGCTCATCCATTACGATCAGATGAGTTATTTGTTTTAGCTGATCTGTCATCACAGCTCCCTAACTAGCGTATCTAATTCCGCTTAAGCCAGTGCTAGGGGCCGTGTGAATACTTCGCAGTCTTCACATGAACAGCTGCAATAAAAGCGCGGCTGAGATACTAAGGCTACATCCGAGAATCCACCGCATTCTCGGGTCTGAATGTGAGTTGCCGAGGAAGGCTTTCCTGTGGAGTCCTATGGTTGCATTTTAGTCACCAGACGTCGTCAATTTTTCCCACCTCTTGCATATCGCTCCAATTTACCCTGGTCGAAGAATTCCTGCTCTATATAGATAACTGATACGTTATCATGGTGGGGTCCTTTAGTAAACATATATGAAATTCGTGTATCTTGCTTGGTCACTGATATAAGATCGTCATTTATTATTAAATTTCCGGCACTGGGATGCAAATATCATTCATCTCCGAGATTTAACGGTATAATCTTACCAACTATATACCAGGTGATTCCAGAACCATATCCACGAAGACTGTTTGCCATTTTCAGTGCTTTATAAGAGACAATTATTTTCTGTGGAAAATGCTTCAACCCTCATTGAAATCTTCGTAATAATATATTTATACTTACGGTTTTCCGTTGTCATTGCTGCCCGGTGGCTTCCATCGTGAATACATGGGGCGAGGCTTCTCGGATTATGATAGTGTTAAGATAAGATAAATTTATTGAAATTCGGATATTTTTACACACAGGAAACATTAGATTAAAACATGAGCTATTCACCGACAGAACAGTAAGACATCAACAAAATATTGTAAAATAAAAATAAGATACATAAGTAAAGCATATAGCAATAATTGTTTTAGTCACCGTATCATCCGAAGTATTAACGGTCATTACATAAAGCATCTACAACTATCACCGTCCCATTTACTAATTACATTTTTAACTCCTTGAGTGAGAGTGCTTCTGTTATATTTGGATCAAGTGAGTTCCTTAAGCCCGGCGCACACGAAAGCTAACCCTCGCCTCTCCCTGAGCTAACGGCCTCAATTGCCTGTTGTCTCAATTACAAGCTTCTAGTCCGTCATTCATAATCCAGCCGTCGTCCATTAGAGAATATCCGCGTCCATAATCCAAAGACCTATTCCATTTTCCATATAACAGTATTAGCACCAAATTCAAAAAGACAAGCATAGTATACATAAACATAGGCTTGTTTCCTGCAAGAGAGAAGCGGTCAACAGTTTTCAATGATGCCGGCAAGACATCATGATGTTCCAAAAATATCAAATCCGTATCGCTGATCAGTATTCTTAATCCATAATATTCGTTATAGAGTCGTCATCTAAAAAATGATGTATCTCAGTCCCGCTTTGATTGTGACTGTACATAGGAGTACCATGAGGATCTTGAAGTACATGGGTTCATACGGCCCCTAGCCCCGGGTTAAGCGGAATTAGACACAAGTTACGAAACGTAGCGCCATAGATCTTGCACGCTACGTTCGTATTTTGCTATCAGCATGCGATATGTATCGCCAAATTTGAGAAACTTTGAGTGTAGGCGCTTGGTGGAATAGCCCTGTTTTTTAAGTTTCTGCACCAATGTTTTGTGACGTTGATTAAAATCGTCACATTTAACACAGGATCTAGCAAATGCTACTAAGCGAGATATGTATAGGCCATATGCAGGTCCCACTGGAATATTACTGTCCAGAAAGGGATAGTTTACGATGTCGAAATTGTAATCATCTCTTTTGTCATAAAGTCGACGAGAGAGAATGCCCGCTTCATTTTTATAGAGATAGAGATCTAAATATGATGTGCCTGCAGGGCTATCTGTAGTTTCCTTCAAATCCAGTGAAGGTGGATATATATCCTTCACTGCGTCATTTATACAGCGATTATCCACAGCGAGAAGATCGTCTATATAGCGTTTGGTGAATGAGAAGGAACGGGCTTTGAATGGATCAAGGAAGAGCAAGGTCGTTCCGCGATATTGACAGAAGTACTCTTCCCCAAGCAAAACAAGTTCTGAGAAACCTCAATTCGCAAGAAGTTCTAGCAAATCTCCAGAGTAAATTCGTCATAGTCCCAGCAGACAAAGCTCCGAATAATATAATATTCATATGTAAATATTAATATTACCAGGTGCTGGTTAAAGAATTGAGTGTAGACATATCTTCATCAAATACGTCTACTTACTCCCAAACTGCATTTACTCTGGAAGATTTATTTAACAATCACAAAAGTTTCTCAGGGAAAGAGGTATTTGTCTTCCAACCAATCATAACGACATACCAAAAATATAAATCATAAATCACCATACAAAGCTAGATTCATAGCTGGTTCTAGAAGCTGCACCACCAAGCTTCTTTCAACCCTATTGACGAGGGCCCTTCAGGAGGTAAAAGCATTCTGGGAAAGGTATTGCGCCACTATTTTCAAGAACTCTGGCGTTGAATGTATGTGGATATTGAAAAACTCAAAATGTCTTACGGAAGAACTTGATGCTAAAGGTCACATACCGTACAGCCATGTATCCACATGGGATTTCTCGACTCTATACTACAATCCCTCATCAGGACCTTATTGACCGTCTAAGTTCATTAATAGTATCTGTGTTCAAGAAAATTGATCGTAGATATATTAATGTCGGAAGCCATAAAGCATTCTTTAGCTCGACTACATACAAGAGATATCATTCATGGGATGTTTCCTTGTTTATAGAGTTGCTTGAATTTCTCATTAAAAATATCTATGTGAAATTTGGCAACACAATATATCAGCAGGATATAGGTATTCCAATGGGTACTAATTGTGCACCCCTGTTGGCCGACCTGTATCTGTTCTCTTATGAATATGACTATATGCAGGCGCTTTCAAATTACAACACATATAAGGGTAGTGGGAAGAGGTGCCGACATACTGACTGCGTCACATGACTTCACAGAATAGTCTTCTGGTTAACCTATTCTAAAGTACATACCAAGAATCTAACGATTCGTGATATGTGTTGTATCTCAGGTACGCTTTTATTGTACCTGTTCATGTGGCAACTTGGATGATATGACCACACGGCCCCTAGCACCGGCATAAGCGGTATTAAAAACCGATCCATTCAAAGCCCGTTCCTTCTCATTCACCAAACGCTATATAGACGATCTTCTCGCTGTGGATAATCGCTATATAAATGACGCAGTGAAGGATATATATCCACCTTCACTGGATTTGAAGGAAACTACAGATAGCCTTACAGGCACATCTTATTTAGATCTCTATCTCTATAAAATGAAGCGGGCATTCTCTCTCGTCGACTTTATGACAAAAGAGATGATTACAATTTCGACATCGTAAACTATCCCTTTCTGGACAGTAATATTCCAGTGGGACCTGCATATGGCGCATACATATCTCGCTTAGTAGCATTTGCTAGATCCTGTGTTAAATGTGACGATTTTAATCAACGTCACAAAACATTGTTGCAGAAACTTATAAAACAGGGCTACACCACCAAGCGCCTCCACTCAAAATTTCTCAAATTTGGCGATACATATCGCATGCTGATAGCAAAATACGAACGTAGCGTGTAAGATCTATGGCGCTACGTTTCGTAACTTGTGTCTAATTCCGCTTAACCCGGGGCTAGGGGCCGTATGAACCCATGTACTTCAAGATCCTCATGGTGCTCATATGAACAGTCACAATGAAAGCGTGACTGAGATACATCTTTTTTAGATGACGACTCTATAACGAATATTATGGATTAAGAATACTGATCAGCGATACGGATTTGATATTTTTGGAACATCATGATGTCTTGCCGGCATCATTGAAAACTGTTGACCGCTTCTCTTGCAGGAAACAAGCCTATGTTTATGTATACTATGATTGTCTTTTTGAATTTGGTGCTAATACTGTTATGTGGAAATGGAATAGGTCTTTGGATTATGGACGCGGATATTCTCTAATGGACGACGGCTGGATTATGAATGACGGACTAGACGCTTGTAATTTGAAAGCGCCTGCATATAGTCATATTCATAAGAGAACAGATACAAGTCAGCCAAAAGGGGTGCACAATTAGTACCCATTGGAATACCTATATGCTGCTGATATATTGTGTTGCCAAATTTCACATAGATATTTTTAATGAGAAATTCAAGCAACTCTATAAACAAAGAAGCATCCCATGAATGATATCTCTTGTATGTAGTAGAGCTAAAGAATGCTTTATGGTTTCTGACATTAATATATCTACGATCAGTTTTCTTGAACACAGATACTATTAATGAACTTAGACGGTCAATAAGGTCCTGATGAGGGATTGTAGTATAGAGAGTCGAGAAATCCCATGTGGATACATGTCTGTATGTGACCTTTAGCATCAAGTTCTTCCACATACATTCAACGCCAGAGTTCTTAGAAATAATGTCGCAATAGCTTTCCCAAAATGCTTTTACCTCATGAAGGGCCCTCGTCAATAGGGTTGAAAGAAGCTTGGTGGTGCAGCTTCTAGAACCAGCTATGAATCTAGCTTTGTATGGTGATTTATGCATTTTGGGAGTCCAGTATAGTTTTGGTATGTCGTTATGATTGGTTGGAAGACAAATTCCTCTTTCCCTGAGAAACTTTTTGTGATTGTTAAATAAATCTTCCAGAGTAAATGCTGTTTGGGAGTAAGTAGACGTATTTGATGAAGATATGTCTACACTCAATTCTTTAACCAGCACCTGGTAATAGTAATATTTACATATGAATATTATATTATTCGGAGCTTTGTCTGCTGGGACTATGACGAATTTACTCTGGAGATTTGCTAGAACTTCTTGCGAATTAAGGTTTCTCAGTACTTGTTTTGCTTGGGGAAGAGTACTTCTGTCAATATGGCGGATTGTTTCAATGACCTTGCTCTTGGTGAGGTTCAACTTTTTCTCGCCTAGACCAATCAATAACGTACTGTTCCAATGCAGACAGGACTATCTTCTGGTCGGCCTTCAGATTTATTCTGCTTGGCTCTCTATATTTAGGTCCTTTCATCGGGAGTAATTTCAGATCCTTATCACTCACCACATCAAGGTCACCAGTCACAATATGTTTGCATGGTGTATAGATAAAGTTCGACGATTCACAATCACAACTATAGCCTCCTGACGTGTATAAATTCCAGTCAAACTCCTGGACAGCATTGGAGTAATTGAATATTTTGGTGGCTATAGATTTAGTGTACTTATATGAAATGCAAGGAGGTTCTGTGAACTTAAAATAGTTTGGTACAGGGTTGCGTACCTCTAGATCATTCAGGATTCGAGGTAAATTAATGATGTCCAGTCCTTTATCTAAGTAGTTGAGTTTCAAGAAAAGCCGATCTTGAGATGTTTCGATTATGTTCACTGGACGATACAACCAAAAATACGCTATATCTTGGCATAGTTTAATGATTTTTGATGGTATTATATTTCCTGAAGACGCAGATTGTTGTATATCTCTGGCTATTTGATCTAAAGCTCTCAGAGGTAACGCATACAGAGCTGTACGTAAGCTATGTGTACTATTGGGTGTGTTAGTTAAACCCACTAAGTAATTTAAAGTGATATGATCGTGAATCATCGAACT
Source organism: Hanleya hanleyi (assembly GCA_036873755.1). Classification (NCBI taxonomy): domain Eukaryota; kingdom Metazoa; phylum Mollusca; class Polyplacophora; order Lepidopleurida; family Hanleyidae; genus Hanleya; species Hanleya hanleyi. The sequence goes on along the minus strand of JAVTVY010021247.1, from coordinate 50,527 downwards.
ATTAAACTTTCGCCAACCATGTCTGGGATGTCTCCGTTGATGGGGTTAAATAGTTGGGTAATGTTGGATATATTTGAACGGCGGTTTGTAGCATTGCCGAACCCACTGACACTATCATTTAAACCAAACGGAAACGCTCTCGTGTGCGGACAGCTTTTGTTGAGGTATTCGCCACGCCGGAAGAAAAATATCAACCGTGTGCGGCGAACGTAAGCTAACAGCTCAGCCGTTTTATTCGACCGGCCAATAAAACGCATCTTATTTCAACGTGATTTATACGTAGGACTGTTCAAAATGGTCATTTTTAAGTGAGCCCGGTCACACGAAAGATCACACGATCTTGAAGGAAGAGTTCCGCGGGAACTGAAATCAATTCGGTGAATCTTTTGCTCGCCATGTGCGCTGATACCACACGAGAGCTAGTCAGCCCCTGTGCTAACACACAGGCAATTGAGGCCGTTTGTTCGGGGGATAGCCTCGTGTGCGCCGGGCGATAGAGTGATTTCAGAGTATCTGACAGAATGAAACCAGAATTTCGTTGTCCTACATCTGGGTACGTGCACATTTGTTGCGTTTCTTAGCTGATACATATTGTTTTTAATTTGAAACAGGTCCGTTTTATATGCAGGGCCTTCACCGTGTAGTATTTTGTAAACCTCTGTTGCCAGAAGTCTAAGACGCTGTATATGGACTTTAGATAGACCGGCTCTCTTCAGCAGACGATGATAATCGCTTTCCTGGTAAATAAAGCACAAGTCACGTTCTTGTAGTTTTTTCTAACAGAATACTGGACAATAATTAACGATATACAGTATAAATGACCTAAAATAGTGTAGCGGCCCAGGCCTTTATATATCTATTTGGAGTATTTATTCATGCAAACCTATTGTGTCTTTACGCGATATTGGAGACGTTTTAGGTCATATATTTCGTGTACCTGTCAAAAACTTGAGGATGTCGTTGTTGTAATTTGCTCATCTTTTCAGTCGAACTCGGAAGCTGAGAAGTATATTTTGTCCCTTCTTTGGCACATTATTCTTACGTCTTAATCATCTATGAATCACTGAGACATCGTTGGAGTAACCGCCAGTTCTTTATAACGTATAAGTGCACATATTTAGAGCTTCGATTCGTCTCCGCGATGGTTGAAAACTTCGTCTTTCGGCCATTCTTGCTGGTGAAAGAGGGAGTCGTCAGCCAGTCGCGTGCATCTCTTGGGGGTGTGTTTACGCTGACTTATTTGATTGGTTGGTCGATCAGCTCGGAATGCTATAAATAGCGGACATTTTCTAGGTTAGGGGTTCTCCTGCACTTTTCTCGTTCGTTTCGGATGTGAATGTACGGAGACAATTTCGGCCCACAAACTAAAATTATCGTAACTCCAGAAATGACACAACGGCAAGTTAGCCACCCGCCTCTGGTGAGTTACATCTAAGAATAGGAACCATGATGCAGTTGTTATTCCCGTCTGTGGATACACCATCATGTGATCTTAATAGTATGTAAACAGGTCGGGATTTCTCGATTGCATCATCGCGCACGTTGCTCCAAGTCGTGAAATTATGAGACGACTCTTGGAAGTTTCTAACGATAGCGCTTGATAATAGTTCACCAAGTCGATCATTAAATTGGAGCTTGAAGTTGAATTTAGACATCTTCTCCAAATATTTTGGCAATTTATGTAGACGTTTCACCACATAGGTTATTTTTGGAGGTATCCGTCTTCGGAGTTGTGTGCCAGATCTGGTGCAGCCCATTCCGTAGACTCGTTGCACCGAATACGGGGAAACCCATGCGGGGCAAGCATTCGCGAGTTGCACCGTTTTCGGAGTAAGCCTAAATTCTGCAACCTGCACCCAGTTTAGTGCTGTTATTTGCACCATTTTCGGAGTACTGAAACATATATTTTTGACAACTGGTTATAAATACCATGCAAGCTCTGTGGTGCCGGATTTGGCACAAACTTAACCAGCCATGCAGTGCCGGATTTGGCACAAACTAATGCTGCACCAGATCCGGAGTAATACTAATGCTGCACCAGATCCGGAGTAATACTAATGCTGCACCAGATCCGGAGTAATACTAATGCTGCACCAGACCGGAGTAATACTAATGCTGCACCAGATTCGGAGTAATACCCATTATAGCATAGATGAACCAAGTCCATTCCATACTGTGCCAGATTTGGCACAATGAATTCTGAGCTGATCATTTTATTATGTATGCTAACTGATATCGTACAGTACATACATGTATCGTAATATACGTATATACAAAATTTGTACATTGGTAAATAAAACTGTTCCTATTGTATTTCACCTGAATCACAATCTCCGTTATCTTTGAGTCTGAGTTTTGTATGTCTAGTTTATTACTGTCTCACGCGAACCCAATCCATGGTTTACAGAGTACCTAACTCTGAATGTGATGTGTCTACCCTTTTCTCATAAGCCTCCGGAGAGAATTCACACGCCAGTGAGATACACTGAGTGACAGCAAGGGTAGCGCGTTACATTTGGTGGCAGCGGTGGGATACATTTGATTGGATATTTTAGTACCGGACACAGTGGTAAAAAAAACAAAAACAAATAATAATAAAATAAAAATACCATTTAGTGAGGCAGTATACTAGCCAGAACAGACGTTTGGAGATTCAATAAAAATCCTAACTGAAAATGGACTCCGATGATGATGTGGTGACTTTTAAAGCACCGAACCTATGTGGTGAAGACCGTGATGCCGATGATACCAAAAAATCCCTGACCTGGAGAAATCTGTATTGCTTGAAATTGATAATACTAATGAAGAAAAAGAATCTTCTTCAAAGGAGCTTACAGATGCATTATCAGAGAAACTTAATCAAATTCTCAATCGAATAAAATGCCTTAAGAAAGACAATAAGGATCATTGGGATCTATTTTGTCAAAATGTAAAGCGTTTGGATGATAAATATGAAAGATTATCCGGCGAGGTGAGACGAGCTAGGGAGACGACCGACAAACGTACTGTAAAACAGTTTGACTTGAAGAGACCAGACTTTTATGACGCCCATCAGTCCCATTCTGCTCCAGAAATGGAGAGAGAATCAGTGGATACTGTTGAAACGAGACCTGTACTGAGGTAGGGGCAGCATCTTGACTCTGAGAAAAGGGAAAATAGCAATATACATTCACAGTTGAACTCTTCATGGCCCAGAAAAAGCACACGTTTGAAACAGGGAGATTCTATTGATAGTACTCAGGAAATTGTTGGAATTGGCGAGTCCAATTATTCACTTGGTGCTGAGAATGAACACCGTCAAAGAGCTACAGTAGGTGGTTTTGGACAAGTCCGATATGATGCAGGTGACATGGGCGCTGGACAAATTCCTACGAGTTCCTCCTCTGTTCGATCTGCATATAATGGGACACCAAAAATGAAACCTCAGACTTATGATGGACTTGATGATTGAGAAGAATGGCTCAATCAGTTTGGAATTTTGGCTGATATAAATGGATGGGATTACTCCACGAAGGCATTGTACCTTGCAGGAAGCCTTAAGGGAGCTGCAAGAGCTGTCCTTAGTGAGTTATCCGAGAATGGAAGGCGCAACTATGACTGCCTTGTCAAAGCTCTCAGTTATCGGTTCGGTTCAGTAAATCGAGCTGAAGTGTTCAGAGCTAGATTACAAACCAGGTTGAGAGAAAAAACGGAAACTCTACCGGAACTAGCTCAGTCTATCAGAAAGTTGACTGTCAGGCATACCCCAATGCACCTATTGCTCTACTTGATACTCTGGCAATCGATCACTTCATCGATGCAATACATGATGCTGATATGAGACTTCGCTTGCGTGAAGCTCAACCTAAGACTATGGCTGATGTTGAAGTGGTAGCAGTCCGTCTAGAAACGCACAGGTTGGTGGATCGCCAACGTGGTCGTCATGTACATGTAGCCAATTGTGCACCAGGAAATTCTGAGGACTTTTGCGCCGAGATCAAACACAATCAGGTGTTGTACAAGAAGTGGGAATCCGAGACTGGAAATGAAATAAAATGGCATGTGATATTGCCAGAGATTCTGAGACATAAAGTCTTGACTGAATTACATAACTCTCTTACTGCCGGTCACCTTGGGGAAAGGAAAACGTTGGGCAGAGTTAGGGAGAGATTCTATTGGTGTCATCTCAGAAGAGATGTGGAGCACTGGTGCAGAGTTTGTGACATGTGTGCCTCCAGAAAGAGACCTAGAAATAATTTCAAGGCCCCAATGAAACAGTATATTGTTGGAAGGCCGATGCAACGGATAGCTTTGGATGTAATGGGCCCTCTTACTACCACAGATAGCAGGAATAGATATATTCTTGTTGTGGGTGATTATTTTACAAAGTGGGTTGAAGCCATTCCTATGAGGAATCAAGAGGCTACCACTATAGCAGAAAAGTTACTTGAAAGAGTTGTCTCCCTGTTTGGTGTACCAGATGAAATTCATTCTGATCAAGGTTCCAACTTTCAGTCACAGGTATTTTCTGAGCTGTGTAAACTGATGGGAAGTCAGAAAACGAGAACCACACCTTATCATCCACAGAGTGATGGGATGGTGGAAAGAATGAATCGGACACTGGAGAATATGTTGTCTGCTTTTGTGTCGGACAATCAGAGAGATTGGGATGTGCATCTTCCACTCATGATGATGGCATACCGTTCCTCTGTACATGAAACCACTGGTGTTACACCCTGTGCAATGATGCTTGGAAGGGAGATTAGGATGCCCGTGGATTTGATGTTTGGTAGACCTGAAAGCATAGAAATGGAAGTTTCAGATTATGTTGATGATCTTTCTCATAGAATGGAAAGAGTGCATGATGTCGCTCGGAAACATATGAAGTTAGCCAGTGATAAGATGAAGAAAAATTATGAATCTGGCATAAATATGCATATATATGAAGTTGGTGATAAAGTATGGCTTCATAACGCTGCTCGAAAAAAAGGGTTAAGCCCAAAACTACAGAGGCATTGGAAGGGACCTTATATAGTTACACATAGACTCTGTGATATTACTTATCGTGTGCAATTGACACCAAAATCAAAACCTTGTGTGGTACATCACAATAGGCTTAAACCATATAAAGGGGAGAATGGCCCTACATGGTTTAAGGGGAAAATCACCAAGATTGGTGACAATTGTGAAATGCCCACTCCAGATGATATTATAAATCTAGGGAAGAGTGAACAAGGAACTGATGGTGACACGGACACGAGTAATGATACTGAGACTGACAGTGTTAAAATGAATAAATTGATAGCCGACAAAAATGAAGCAAAGAATTCCAGTATGACTGGTAGAGACAAACCAAACTTCTCACATGTCTCTCCTCATCGAGGAAATGAACGACCCCGCCGGACACGCAGACAGCCTCGCCGGCTTGGTGAATTTTAATCTGTAATTATAGACAGATAATAAAATAGAAATATTCAATTATTCTTGTTTCCAGATCAAGTTCTGGGTATGCTGTACCGGTGCGACGGGCTGCAGCAGAGCGCCACGTTTTGGAACACCATTCGGGTTTCGGCTGGAAATGTCTTTTGTGTAGAAAGACCTTTCATAGGTGGGTGCCCAACCACAGTCAGTGTGAGAATCCAGCACTGGCTGTGGTCAACTGCCTTACGGGAGAAGTTGGGCCGGAGGTGGATGAGAAATATGCAGAATTCAAGGCGATAATTTTCGAGACGAAGGTGAAGATGACGATGAGGCCACGAGTCACATATCAACCCAGTCCAGAGCTGAAGGGCAGGACCCAGAGGCCCGGATTGAAGCGCCAGTTCCAGAATACCAGCATGTCAGGGAGTAGACCTGTGGACCGGGCTACTCCTCTAATCTTCCAAAGGCTGGACCTTCTCACTCTAAACCTCCAAAGGCTGGACCTTCTCACTCTAAACTTCAGAAGGCTGGACCTTCTCACCCTAAAATTCCAAAGGCTGGACCTTCCTACTCTAAACTTCAAAAGGCTGGACCTTCCCATTCTTCTGACTCTACAAAGGCTGGACCTTTGCGATCATCTTTCTGTATTCCGAAGTTACCCCCTGCTGGACAGGTAGTGGTAGATTTGACAGACTCTAGTATATGCAGTCCCGTTCGTGCCCCTGTAGACCAGGAGGAGGCCACTCCTGTCGGACAGGAGACCAGTTTGGAGGCGCAGGAACGTCCTCCAATAATATGTACCATAAGAAGAACCCCCGATTCTCACCACTCCTTCTCGAACGTCTTACAGCTGGACTGCAAGAGTGTTGTCGGGGATATCTCTGCCTCGGAAGTTTCAGTTCAGGCTGGACCTGCAGGAGATGCTGGACTTCCGAATACAAATTTCGTTACGCCAATGGGTCTGGACGAGAAGCGAGGATGGAGAAAAACCATTACAGCCATGGAGCAGGACTCTGGTTATGTTGATACAATTTTGCAGGGTCTACAGGAACAACAACGGGGGCGGGTTATTTTGAATGTGGGTGGGACTAGGTTTGAAACTTCGATGAGCAGTTTGCGGCTGGAGCCTACGTCAGTCTTTGGTATGATAGCCAGTCATAAGTACAAGTATCCACCACTAGAAGAGTCACGCGGGGGAGTTGTCTATTTTTTTGACCGGGAGCCACTCCATTTTAGGCACTGCCTGAATTATTTGAGGAATGGGGGCATTACGGAAGCGTCCACCTTACCTTCTGAGCGGAGATATCTTGTAGAGCTGCGTCGCGAGGCGCAGTTCTATAAGCTCGATAGTTTGGTGGACGTTGTAAATCGTAAGTTGACCTTTCTTAACGAGTCGTAAATTCCAAATTTGGGTGGGGGAGAGAGGTGACCGTTGTTTCGTTTGTTTTGTTTTTGTTGTTAAAATTGGGGGTGGGAGGATTTATTCTTACTATGGTTTGTATGGGATAGCTGTGATGATCTCATAGGTACATGTATATTAACTGTCATCAATTGTTTATCACATGTACTGTTCCGGCCATCAATCAAAATTATATATATCTGTCCATGTTATCATTTGAAACTTGTTGGAGATTAATTGAGAAACTCTCCTGTAAACAGTTTGAAATTTGAATTAGGAGAGTATTCGTTACATGTACATTGAGTGCTTTAGTGACAGGATATATATATGTTCATGTTTACAGTATTAATATTCGACCGATTGAAAGGTTAAGTTGTTTTATCTGTTTGAGCTTTGTGGTCTAGGGGAGATAACTCCTATGTGATAATGATAAACGTAAATGTGAACCACAATTTGCTACATGTATAATGAATCTGGTTGAATTGTATACCTATTGTCTAAAATATTGTTCCCGTTTATCTGGTTTCGTTTATATACTTATTGCCTCAAAAATATGCTAACCCGGCTGGGACATATTTACATGTAAATAATTAGAGGGTGTTATATAATATTATTCTAACTACAACTACAACTCTCTGAGTTATTCTTTTCCAGACTCCGGTTTAGGGACGTTTGCCTCTAGTACAACTTGTTTGCATGATGAGAAGATTTGGGGACCAAATTTTATAGAGGTGGGGGCAATGTAGCGGCCCAGGCCTTTATATATCTATTTGGAGTATTTATTCATGCAAATCTATTGTGACTTTACGCGATATTGGAGACATTTTAGGTCATATATTTCGTGTACCTGTCAAAAACTTGAGGATGTCGTTGTTGTAATTTGCTCACCTTTTCAGTCGAACTCGGAAGCTGAGAAGTATATTTTGTCCCTTCTTTGGCACATTATTCTTACGTCTTAATCATCTATGAATCACTGAGACATCGTTGGAGTAACCGCCAGTTCTTTATAACGTATAAGTGCACATATTTAGAGCTTCGATTCGTCTCCGCGATGGTTGAAAACTTCGTCTTTCGGCCATTCTTGCTGGTGAAAGAGGGAGTCGTCAGCCAGTCGCGTGCATCTCTTGGGGGTGTGTTTACGCTGACTTATTTGATTGGTTGGTCGATCAGCTCGGAATGCTATAAATACCGGACATTTTCTAGGTTAGGGGTTCTCCTGCATTTTTCTCGTTCGTTTCGGATGTGAATGTATGGAGACAATTTCGGCCCACAAACTAAATTTATCGTAACTCCAGAAATGACACAACGGCAAGTTAGCCACCCGCCTCTGGTGAGCTACATATAAGAATAGGAACCATGATGCAGTTGTTATTCCCGTCTGTGGATACACCATCATGTGACCTTATTAGTATGTAAACAGGTCGGGATTTCTCGATTGCATCATCGCACACGTTGCTCCAAGTCGTGAAATTATGAGACGACTCTTGGAAGTTTCTAACGATAGCGCTTGATAATAGTTCACCAAGTCGATCATTAAATTGGAGCTTGAAGTTGAATTTAGACATCTTCTCCAAATATTTTGGCAATTTATGTAGACGTTTCACCACATAGATTATTTTTGAAGGTCTCCGTTTTCGGAGTTGTGTGCCAGATCTGGTACAGCCCATTCCGTAGACTCGTTGCACCGAATACGGGGAAACCCATGCGGGGCAAGCATTCGCGAGTTGCACCGTTTTCGGAGTAAGCCTAAATTCTGCAACCTGCACCCAGTTTAGTGCTGTTATTTGCACCATTTTCGGAGTACTGAAACATATATTTTTGACACCTGGTTATAAATACCCTGCAAGCTCTGTGGTGCCGGATTTGGCACAAACTTAACCAGCCATGCAGTGCCGGATTTGGCACAAACTTAACCAGCCATGCAGTGCCGGATTTGGCACAAACTAATGCTGCACCAGATCCGGAGTAATACTAATGCTGCACCAGATCCGGAGTAATACTAATGCTGCACCAGATCCGGAGTAATACTAATGCTGCACCAGATCCGGAGTAATACTAATGCTGCACCGGATTCGGAGTAATACCCATTATAGCATAGATGAACCAAGTCCATTCCATACTGTGCCAGATTTGGCACAATGAATTCTGAGCTGATCATTTTATTATGTATGCTAACTGATATCGTACAGTACATACATATATCGTAATATACTTATATACAAAATTTGTACATTGGTAAATAAAACTGTTCCTATTGTATTTCACCTGAATCACAATCTCCGTTATCTTTGAGTCTGAGTTTTGTATGTCTAGTTTATTACTGTCTCACGCGAACCCAATCCATGGTTTACAGAGTACCTAACTCTGAATGTGATGTGTCTACCCTTTTCTCATAAGCCTCCAGAGAGAATTTACACACCAGTGAGATACACTGAGTGACAGCAAGGATAGCGCGTTACAATAGCTAATCTGCTCGCTAGGTCAAGATACGGTCCTAGCCGTTTAAGGATATTAATCTGGCTTCCAACTTTCATACAAAGGTAAGCCACGTGCTCATTGAACTTTAATCGACTATCGATGTGCCTAGAACTTTAACACTATCTTCTGATTCTAAATTTGTACCATGAAAAGTGAAAGTATGTTTTTTGTTTCTTAACATTATTCATTTCCGACCACACATCTGATAGACTGAATGATCAATCTGACTGACTGATTGGTCAATCTGAGTGAAACCAGACCTTCTCATCTAATATTTCGCGAGTGTTTTGCAGATCTGGTGTTAATAAGATTGATTGGTTGACCTATTCTGTCCCGAAATATGTGGGTCTGATTGTATCACCTCGTCGTTTAAATTATTGGACTGTCCTTTAACTGAACTCATATGTTTCTGCAGAAAGATTTTTGTGATGATAGGAGATAAGGAAGATCCCATGTTTAATCTATAAATATGCTCTTGAAATTTGTTCACCCAATACAGTCAGAAAAATGGTGCTGATCAAACACCCTTTTTTGGTGTTGAGGGCTGGTCAACACCATGAAGTGGTGTTCAGAAATGGTGTTGACCAATCTGAACACTAATAAATGGTGTTGAGGCCAGTTCAACACCAAATAATAGTGCTGGTCAACACCAATGAAGATTGTAGTAAATGGCTCAATACCATATCGACGTGACTGGTCATTTAGCTTTGAAAACGCTCTAAGTATCTACAACGAAACGTGACCCTAAAGAAGTTGTTAAACAGGAAATAGCTTAATACTATATTCTCCAACATTTCATTTGAGTAAGTCGTTCTGGTGCTCTGGTATAGTTCACACATCAAGTATCGCTATCGTTTAAAATTTTTAAAGTGCTTTGCACAGGTTCTTATATGAATATCGATCGATGATAATAAACTCATTCACAACCATATGATGCAGATACAAAAACATAGATATAGATGCAGATAAAATGACATGGATATAGATACAGATCCATAGACATAGATTATACGGCGAAAATACGGCGAATCACAATGAAAATCATTTTCTCAGTGGTGGAAACATTTCCACCGGAGAGAAATTATTTCCACCGCGGAAAAAATGTTTCCACCGCCGAGAAAATGATTTTCATTGTGATTCCGCATTTTTCATGTGATGTAATTTTCATTGTGATTCAATCTGCATTCTCTGTGTGATTACCTTTTCCAAACTGAAAACTGTATCGTTACAGCAAGTCGGTTCTCATCAATTTGGCGTGGAAAGAAATATGAAGATCGGTTGATGAGAAAATCGAAAACATACAGATAATACGACGTTTCATATAGAAAATTAAACGTTTTATAATATGGCATTATCAAGCCACTGTACCTCTCGGATATTTTAGTCGATTATACATGAACCGTATTTTCGCCGTATAATCTAAGTCTATGTTTATGTATACTATGATTGTCTTTTTGAATTTGGTGCTAATACTGTTATGTGGAAAATGGAATAGGTCTTTGGATTATGGACGCGGATATTCTCTAATGGACGACGGCTGGATTATGAATGACGGACTAGACGCTTGTAATTTGTATCTTTATCTTTATCCATGTCATTGTATCTGCATCTGCAATTTCGAAAAGATACAGATAATACGAGGTTTCATATAGAAAATTAGACGTTTTATGATATGGCCCCAATAAGCCACCGTAGAAAGGTATACATTTGCCCTTAGAAATCCCCTTCCTCATTAACGATATTCAATCAACCGTATATGTCTCAAAATAAAACATGTTACCTCTATCGGTTATCACTAATGGATGATTAAGTACACGCGTGTGAGAATTCTATATTGCGTATAAGAACATCCAATATTTCTGCCAATAACTTAAGCTCGTTACCCTTTGTTTTACCAGAGTAAAACACGTGGCAATTTCTCACGGAAGATCTACTCAATAGGGATCCATATCTAGTGTGTATAGACTAAGCTGCTCATATGTGCCACAGTGTTCGCCTCTGTCGTCTAATGAGGTTTAAATATCAAACGTGTTATATCTACATGGTGCTATGTAGTAAAAACTTTATGTATGAAAAATGATGGAATCTTAACCCTGCCAGGGGGGGGTCGGGGGGGTCGGGCGTGGGAGGCAAAATGCTTTTTCTGCGCTATCTCCGGAACGACAAAACATTGCGAGCTGATACTCCGTGATTAAATAGTTTATCATATTTTGGCTCATTTTGAGCCTACTTGCATAACCCCTGAGCAGAGGATCATGGGTAAATTCAAGATGGCGTCCACGTGGGGTACCAGGAAAGTGATGTTTTCGTCATTTTTCTTCAAATTTTCTGCTTTTTCTCGATGAAAAGTGGGCAAAAACTATTTTACTTTACATCACATTATATTTACTAATTTATCATGTCGTTTTTGCGGAGAAATTGCATAAATAAAAAATTGGAAAAATCTGACTGAAAAATCCACCCAAAAATGCCGTTTTCGAAAATGACGTCACTGTGACGTCATCAAAATGGCCATCTTGGATTTATTTTACATTTCCTGATAGAGCGTGTCCGAAGGGTATAGTGTGGTAAGTTTCAGATCCATAGCTCAAGGGGTAAGAAAAATAATTAGGGGGGAGCATTCTGGATATTGCATTGCATTTGGTCAACAATAAAAAAAATCATTGATTCAATCCTTGATACTATATTATAGACAGCTGATCTCTTTATTATTACCGAAACCAATCTTTTTCCCCGCGCGTTAGGGTGTTTGCCTCCTGCAGATAATCAGTTTATAAATCCCCTGCTCTTTCTCCGAAGTACGAGCTTTAATGGGCGACCAGAATAATGTTGCCTTAAAATCAATATATTTATATATGTGCAGTTAGAAATATTCTTGATAGAAATGTGATTCCAAAACAGCTTCGATTTTCCAAGAAGTATGATCAGTATAATATTTTTGACATAACAGTCTTCCAGTCATTAACCAATGAGGAAAGAGCTCCGTGATCATATCCATCCCTGTATTAACGGTGTGTTGCCTAGTAAAGCTCACACGATCGATGCTAGCTTTAACATGGATATGAACGATTTCTACTTACAACACATGGCATATTTTATTGAGTGACATTACTGGGTGATATCTCCAGCTCCATCTTCGAAGAATTATTACCAGGTAAGCGAATATACATGTAATTAGGGTACATGAGTACAACTTCAAGACGATCGCACATCAGGTATAGTATAAAGTATATAAAGCCGAAAAAATCTCCTCTTGTTGTTCTCTTTGTTGGCTTAAAAATGTAATTTCTTCAATTCGTCGCAAATATATGAAACATAGCTTTTTGTGTAGAATTGAAAAAAAATATTGTTTTCATAAACATACCAGTCAGAGAAATATATTTTCGGGGTATTTCCTTCATTCCTACTTTTTAATTAGGATATTTATATGACGTGGGGTTTTCATGTGAGAAAGGAAAGCTTAGGTATTTACATATTGAAGTAAATGCCGTTCGGTTCATGTGAAAATACTGAACACTTCTAGATACCGGTGAACCGATTGCGTTACATATTATAATAAGTTTAGTACAGAATTGCCTTTTATGTCATTACATACCAATATCCGGCTCATTCACAGTCTCAGAGTTGTGGCGGACAAGATTAGCTCGAGATATTTGTTTCATTCCGTGGCTGCAGCAAAATTAAGCGATAATTTAGCTAAATCTTAGTGCGAATTGAAGGTTGAGTTGTTCCTGTCTTCGCAACCAGGTGTTGATATGGTTCGATTTGGAATTATAAACCTAAATTTGCTGTAACTTAATGACGTATACGTTCTACTTATTCCGACAGCTGCATAAACATGTAAATGATTTTATATGTTTAATGCATACTTTTCAGATGATTAATCGATCTGCGTTCCTCGATGTATCAACAGACATTCAACATATCATTCCTGATAACATGTATAATGATTACCGGAACGAAAGCAGTCCGTTATAAAATTGGTAAGTTAATTTCGATTAGACATATTGTTAGCTTTCAGTCATGGACTGGCCATGTCTCAAATTTCCTAATCCACGTGGATGACTTCAGGTTAGAATAACGATACTGAATGTAAAGATAGCATATTCGAGTAAGCCACACTAACATACAACTGGTTTGTGACCGATGCCAGAATATACCGTGACTTTCCCAAGGTAAACGTGATATCCCATGGTACATTCAATATTGCACCATGGTACATATCACGCGCTATGCAATTACCATGGTCTACCATATTTTACCATGATAAACCAATATACCATGTATTTACCATGATTTAACACAAAATTCTACGGTACATTTTTATGAGGGTAAGCACTTTTGAAAGTAGTTGTTTGTACTTAGTATCATTGACAGAACTTATTGGTCGATTTCTAGTTCTAAGAATTTGCCTCAAATACTTCGTGATGAATCTTGGTCGATACTTCATGTAAGAAAGTGCGACAAAGTGTGACAGGCTTTGGAATAGGATACAGAGCAGGTTGTTTATATAAGGCTACACAAATAATGTCTTTTCTAAAGCGACAGAAATTATGGCAAAATAGAAGAACTTGAAGGAAACTATAGATTTCTACAGCGCAACACCACAACGACAGAATGGGAATAGCCCCTTTTGATAAATTGCAGAATGGAGGCACGCTATTCTTCTATAGCAACAGAGCGACATAACGGGAGGTCTCTTTTTCACCAACGACAGAACGACTGAATGGAAACACTCTTTTCCTGAAGTGACAGATTAAAGACAATAGATTTTGTATAAAACCTCACAAACCGTCCCTCTTCGTTCAGCGATAGAACGACAGAATAGAAAGAAGCGACAGAATGGAAAGCCTAATTTTCTTCAGCGACAGATAGACAATGGAAATTAACAGTCCTGAAGTTACAGATGAAAGACATTATATTGTTCAAGGTAATTCCACGACAGAATGGAAGCTGTGTGTTTTTCTCATGCGACAGAAGGACAGAATGGAAACACTCTTTTCCTATAGCGACAGATTACAACGACAGTTTGAGAAAGCTATATTTTTCTACAAGGCAATACCATCACGACAGAAAGGAAACACTGTTTTTCCTGAAGTAACAGACTGAGGACAATGTATTTTGTTCTGCATGGCAACACCACAACGACAGATTGAAAACACCCTGTTTCTTCAGAGACAGAATTAAAGCGACGGAGAGGCAGAATGGAAATCAACCGTCTCATTTTCTAAATCGACAGAACGTTAAACTGGAAAGTCTAGTTTTCTTCAGCGACAGATCGACAGAATGACCACTTTTTTCCTGAAGTGAAATTTCGAGAACAATGTATTTTTCTACAATGCAACACCACAACGGCAGAATCGAAGCACTATATATTTCTTCAGCTACAGAACGACAGATTCGAAAGTCACTTTTTCTACAGCGATAGAACGACAGAATGAAATGCATATTTTTCTTCAGTGACAAGATGAAAGTTAAGAGTATCCTTTTATACAGCGGCAAAACGACAGAATAGAGAAACACTCTTTTCCTGGAGTGACAAATTATGGACAATATACAGTGTACAAGGCAACACCACAATGACAGAATGGACACAACCCAGCGACAGAACTACAGGATGGAAGCAGTCTATATTTCTCATGGGACAGGGGGCAAAAACTTTACAGAAAAATACTTTCTCCCTTCTTCACCTTTCTCCCCTAACTGTCCCTTTCAGATGTCGCATTTGGTAAACACTATCTTACGTGTTGTTCCTGAAGAAAAAGAGACTTTCCATTCTACCACTGTAGAGAAATTGACTTTTCATTCTATCGTTCTGTTGCTGAAGAAAAATAGGCTGCTTTAATTCTGTCTACAATTCTACAAAAATAGAGTGTTCACATTGCCGTTGTGGTGTTTTCTTGTACACGAATATATTGTCTTCTTTGTGTCGCTTCAGGAGAAGAGTGTTTTCGTTCTGTCGCTATAGAAAAATAGACTGTTGATTTCGATTCTGTCGTTCTGTTGCTATAGAAAAAGAGATATTTAATTTCCATTCTGGCTCTGAAGAAAAAGATACTTTCCATTCTGTCGTTCTGAAGAAAACTAGAGTGCATTCATTATGTCGGTGTGGTGTTGTGGTATCGCCATGCAGAAATAATACATTGTCTTCAATATGTCACTTCAGGAAAACAATGTTTCCATTCTGTCGTTGTGGTGTTGACGGCTTCTCTCTTGTATGAAACCATCTTGTATTTTTATTTCATAGACATTTGGAATTGGTGCTGTCATAAGAAATAGGTCTTTGAAGCGGAATTCTTTCATGGACGACGCCTGAATATTGAATGTAGGATCTGACGCTTGCTATTGTTGAAATTACAAGCGTCTAGTCCGTCATCCATAATTCAGCCGTCGTCCATTAGAGAATATCCGCGTCCATAATCCAAAGACCTATTCCATATTCCATATAACAGTATTAGCACCAAATTCCAAAAGGCAATCATAGTATACATAAACCTGCAAGAGAGAAGCGGTCCACAGTTTTCAATGAAGCCGGCAAGACATCATGATGTTCCAAAAATATCAAATCCGTATCGCTGATCAGTATTCTTAATCCATAATATTCGTTGTAAAGTCGTCATCTAAAGAATGATGTATCTCAGTCACGCTTTGATTGTGACTGTTCATGAGTACCATGAGGTTCTTGAAGTGCATGGGTTCATACGGCCCCTAGCCCCGGGTTAAGCGGAATTAGACACAAGTTACGAAACGTGGCGCCATAGATCTTGCACGCTACGTTCGTATTTTGCCATCAGCATGCGATATGTATCGCCAAATTTGAGAAACTTTGAGTGGAGGCGCTTGGTGGAATAGCCCTGTTTTATAAGTTTCTGCAACAATGTTTTGTGACGTTGATTAAAATCATCACATTTAACACAGGATCTAGCAATTGCTACTAAGCGAGATATGTATACGCCATATGCAGGTCCCACTGGAATATTACTATCCAGAAAGGGATAGTTTACGATGTCAAAATTGTAATCATCTCTTTTGTCATAAAGTCGACGAGAGAGAATGCCCGCTTCATTTTTATAGAGATAGAGATCTAAATAAGATGTGCCTGTAGGGCTATCTGTAGTTTCCTTCAAATCCAGTGAAGGTGGATATATATCCTTCACTGCGTCACTTATATAGCGATTATCCACAGCGAGAAGATCGTCTATATAGCGTTTGGTGAATGAGAAGGAACGGGCTTTGAGTGGATCGGTTTTTGAAAGCGCCAGCATATAGTCATATTCATAAGAGAACAGATACAGGTCAGCCAACAGGGGTGCACAATTAGTACCCATTGGAATACCTATATGCTGCTGATATATTGTGTTGCCAAATTTCACATAGATATTTTTAATGAGAAATTCAGGCAACTCTATAAACAAAGAAACATCCCATGAATGATATCTCTTGTATGTAGTAGAGCTGAAGAATGCTTTATGGCTTCTGACATTAATATATCTACGATCAGTTTTCTTGAACACAGATACTATTAATGAACTTAGACGGTCAATAAGGTCCTGATGAGGGATTGTAGTATAGAGAGTCGAGAAATCCCATGTGGATACATATCTGTATGGTATGTGACCTTTAGCATCAAGTTCTTCCGTAAGACATTTTGAGTTTTTCAATATCCACATAAATTCAACGCCAGAGTTCTTAGAAATAGTGGCGCAATACCTTTCCCAAAATGCTTTTACCTCCTGAAGGGCCCTCGTCAATAGGGTTGAAAGAAGCTTGGTGGTGCAGCTTCTAGAATCAGCTATGAATCTAGCTTTGTATGGTGATTTATGCATTTTGGGAGTCCAGTATATTTTTGGTATGTCGCTATGATTGGTTGGAAGACAGATACCTCTTTCCTTGAGAAACTTTTTGTGATTGTTAAATAAATCTTCCAGAGTAAATGCAGTTTGGGAGTAAGTAGACGTATTTGATGAAGATATGTCTACACTAAATTCTTTAACCAGCACCTGGTAATAGTAATATTTACATATGAATATTATATTATTCGGAGCTTTGTCTGCTGGGACTATGACGAATTTACTCTGGAGATTTGCTAGAACTTGTTGCGAATTGAGGTTTCTCAGTACTTATTTTGCTTGAGGGAAAGTACTTCTGTCAATATTGCGGATTGTTTCAACGACCTTGCTCTTGGTGAGGTCCAGCCAATCAGCGAGTACTGTAGGTTCAACTTTTTCTCGCTTAGACCAATCAATAACGTACTGTTTCAATGCAGACAGGACTATCTTCTGGTCGGCCTTCAGATTTATTCTTCTTGGCTCTCTATATTTAGGTCCTTTCATCAGGAGTAATTTCAGATCCTTATCACTCACCACATCAAGGTCACCGGTCACAATATGTTTGCATGGTGTATAGATAAAGTTCGACAATTCACAATCACAACTATAGCCTCCCGACGTGTATAAGTTCCAGTCAAACTCCTTGACAGCATTGGAGTAATTGAATATTTTGGTGGCTATAGATTTAGTATACTTATATGAAATGCAAGAAGGTTCTGTGAACTTAAAAGTTTGGTACACCATTGCGTACCTCTGGATCATTCAGGATTCGAGGTAAATTGATGATGTTCAGTCCTTTATCTAAGTAGTTGAGTTTCAAGAAATATGTTTCGATTATGTTCACTGGACGATACAACCGAAAATATGCTATATCTTGACATACTTTACTGATTGTTGGTGGTATTATATTTCCTGAAGACGCAGATTGTTGTATATCTCTGGCAATTTGATCTAAAGCTCTCAGAGGTAACGCATACAGAACTATACGTAAGCTATGTATACTATTGGGTTTGTTAGTTAAACCCACTAAGTAATTTAAAGTGATATGATCGTGAATCATCGAACTATTAAACTTTCGCCAACCATGGCTGCGATGTCTCCGTTGAGACCATGGCTGCGATGTCTCCGTTATACATACATATAACTCCCGCTGTAAATTATCTGTCGCTTTAGAAAGACAGTATTTCCCTCCTGAAGGGCCCTCGTCAACAGAGTTGAAAAAGCTTCGTGGTTTAGCTTCTAGAACAAAGCTATGTTTCCATCTTTGAACGGTGTTTTATGCATTTTGAAAGTCCAATATACTTTTTATCGCTATGAGTGCTTGGAAGCCAAATACCTCTTGAGAAATTTTCCAGAGTAAATGCAGTTGGAGACTAAGTAGACGTATTCGATGATGGTGTGTTTATATTCCATTTCTTATCCAGCATCTGGTAATCGTAATATTTACAAATGAATACTATATTATTTCGAGCATTGGCTGCCGGCACGTGGGAAAGGTTACGTCTGTCATTGTCACTGATTGGTCCAGCGAACTTGCTCTTCGTGAGGTCCAACCAAGCAGCGAGTACTGTAGATTTAACATTATCTGGGTTTGTCCACTTAACACAGTGCTGATCAAGTGCAGTGAGGGCTATCTTCTAGTCGGCCTTCAGGTTTATTCTTCTCGGCTCTCCATATTTTATATCTCTTCATTATATGCTTTTCATACAAAATGATTCATTTATGTATGTCTGTTCAAGCAATAAATATTACGGTAAAACTAGCAATACATTCTTTCCAAACCCCGCTTTGACACTTTCCATTCTGTCATTCTGTCTGCATGGTGTATAGATAAAGTTCGACGATTCACAATCACAATTATAGCCTCCTGATGTGTATAAGTTCCAGTCAAACTCCTTGACAGCATTGGAGTAATTGAATATTTTGGTGACTATAGATTTAGTATACTTATATGAAATGCAAGAAGGTTCTGTGAACTTAAACTAGTTTGGTACAGCATTGCGTACCTCTGGATCATTCAGGATTCGAGGTAAATTGATGATGTTCAGTCCTTTATCTAAGTAGTTGAGTTTCAAGAAAAGCCGATCTTGAGATGTTTCGATTATGTTCACTGGACGATACAACCGAAAATATGCTATATCTTGATATACTTTACTGATTTTTGGTGGTATTATATTTCCTGAAGACGCAGATTGTTGTATATCTCTGGGCAATTTGATCTAAAGCTCTCAGAGGTAACGCATACAGAACTATACGTAAGCTATGTATACTATTCTCGCTTAGACCAATCAATAACGTACTGCTCCAATGCAGACAGGACTATCTTCTGGTCGGCCTTCAGGTTTATTCTTCTCGGCTCTCCATATTTTATATCTCTTCATTATATGCTTTTCAAACAAAATGATTCATTTATGTATGTCTGTTCAAGCAATAAATATTACGGTAAAACTAGCAATACATTCTTTCCAAACCCCGCTTAGACACTTTCCATTCTGGCATTCTGTCGATGAAGAAACAATGAGACTTATTTTTAATTGTGTCTTCTGTCCACGAAGAAAACGAGACTTTCCACTCTATCGTTCTGTCGCTGATGAAACGGAGATTTTCCATGATATTGTTGTAGAATAAAAGCGACGCAATTTCCATTCTTCCATTCTGTCTCTGCAGGTAGGGATACTTTCCATCAGTTGTTCTGCGCTGTAGACAAAGAGACTTCATTTCCATCCCGTCGTTCTGTCACTAAAGGAAGCAGACTTTCGATTCTGGTGTTCTGTCGCTGAAGATAAAGTGACTTTATAAAGAGCATATACAAAAATCATATATTTTGACCATGTTGGTTATTATGTAGAAACGGTTTTCGTATGAACGAGAGAATGTAAGAAATAACATAAAGTTCAGTGGGATTTCAAGGTTCAGTTAAAATATGCACTGAACATGAAATCTTAGAAAAGAAAATTTACATGGTGAACATTCAATTTCATTGCTTCTGTGTTTACCGCATGTATTGCTGTTTGAAATTATCCAAGAAATAGACCCTTCACCATGCCGATTTTTGTAAATAGTTAAAAGATAACAAAAGCAAACACAGATTTAAAGTGTAAGTAGACTGGAAATCAGATGTAAATTTGATTTTTCCGTCAGATTTTCTTAAGTTTTAGCTGTTGTGGATAGTTTATTATACTCAGTATATTATTCATTCTCAATTGATATGAATCCTCTTTTTTTTTATAAATGTCGATTTGTAGGATATATCGGGTGACTTCCGGTAAGCAAAACGTATCGAAATCCCTTAACAAACTGTTTCCTCCTAGATAGTTACTGTTGAACAAGTTTATAAAGGAGCACATGGGTGACATTCTAGATGGGTTTTTTTTTATCCCTAGGGGGTGTAGTACACTATTGAAGTTTCGCCAGCTATGATTCATCTTTCCATTATGTATGCCAATCCTATGTCTATATAGATACTGTTTTATTTAAATAAACACTTCTCTCTGTAATTTCTTACAGGCATTATTTTGGATGCAAAGATAAATCCACTTAACCTAGAACGGAGAATAGACAACATTATCACCAATGAAACGAACTATAATATGTTCTCAGTGGTCTCCCCGGACTTGATATGGCGCCATTTAAATTCAAGTAGTGGGTTCCATGCATCAGTTACTGGTATGTATAGTATGAAATATGAGTATTTCGGAAATACACAGATACAGTTAAAGACAGCATCGCTAGTATGAATACTACTTATCAAACGGCTAACTATAATTGATATTTAATTCATCCGTTTTTGAATGTCTAACACTGATTGGGCATAATGCTTCGTGTAATGATTCCACAATGTTGTTACCTAATAATGGTTTTCCATTTTTTTCTCATGTAAATATAATATATCATCTTCTATCCGATATCTCACAATGCTTAATTATTATCTCTTTGAGCCCAATATGTTTTAATGTTCTTAAATTATACTTCGATCTATATTAAAGCCAATGAGATGTTAGAAGGAGGTATACATGGATTGATAACAGTCTTATCAAGCAGACTGAGATCCAGAGTAATTTCGGCAGTAGATACTGCAAACATTCCCCATATTGCCATCGACTGGACACCCGATGACCACCGACAAATTAGGCCATTCACCCTCTATCTATCACCAAGTTACAAGATGAAGAATTCGCTTATCCAAGACATAATCCGAGAACAACAGTGGAAAACAGTGGGGATTGTATTCGATGACAACGCCCGTAAGAATTTTTAACTATTTATACGCTATTATTTGCTAGTTTGAAGAATGACATTTCACCGTATATCTACACAACGTCAATTTTTTAGCCATATGATATAACCCTGGCGAGGACCATGAGCTCATCCATACGTATACAATCATTCTCGTTATTCGGTGTAATTTAGATACTGGTACCACACTTAGTATTGAACAGGCGGTATCACAGGGATAATTCGACCGAAGCATTCGCCTACTCCAAGTGAACAATCTCCATTGTGCAATTTCTCAGGTCTCGGTTGATAACTTCGATTTGCTAGCTCGAATGTGTATAATCACTCATGTGGAAGGAGGCCTTTCGGTTTCACGGACGCACCCGCATGATTTATCTGGATTACAAGCGTCTAGTCCGTCATTCATAATCCAGCCGTCGTCCATTAGAGAACATCCGCGTCCATAATCCAAAGACCTATTCCATTTTCCACATAACAGTATTAGCACCAAATTCAAAAAGACAATCATAGTATACATAAACATAGGCTTGTTTCCTGCAAGAGAGAAGCGGTCAACAGTTTTCAATGATGCCGGCAAGACATCATGATGTTCCAAAAATATCAAATCCGTATCGCTGATCAGTATTCTTAATCCATAATATGGATATATTCATGTCCTCGCGAATCAGAGAAGATTATCTAGAACGGTCTATCGTATCTGCTCACTGAAGCCTGACTGCAATTTTCCTTCTAAAGTAGAAACAACTGTTGATCACATCTCTCTTCCAAGGAACTAACTTGCGCTTGTTCAATTTTTCATTGTATACCTGAATGGATTGCAAATAGTGTCATGCGACTATCGACTCGAGAATGCTATACTCATGGCGTTCATATGAACAGTCATAATCAAAGCGTGACTGAGATACATCATTCTCTAGATAACGGCTTTACAACGAACATCAAATGGATTAAGAAAACTGATCACCGATACAGTTTTGATATATTTGAAACATAATGATGTCTTGCCGGCTTCTCTCTTGTAGGAAGCCAGCCTATATTTATACTATGATTGCCTTTTTGAATTTGGTACTAAAGCTGTTATATGGAATATGGAATAGGTCTTTGGATTATGGATGCGAATATTCTTAACTGAACGACGGATGAATAATGAGTGACGGGCCAGACGCTTGTAATGGAGTTTTTCTCTCCAAATATTAATTCCCCGCCCACGCAAAAATTTCTCGGATTTTCTAGCATGGGATTGTATGCGCGTCAAGAATAAAAAACCTTTGCATGGGAATAAATTTTCTGACAGTTTAGTTGATTCCGCAGAAACTATAACGCTGATGCTGCAACTCTATTTGCTTAGTGGAATGAAACTTAAAGTAAATGATCCTGAATCATACGACAGATATAGAACAGAATTTGTTTGAGACAGAAAGAACATGCCGTTTATTGATTAACTGATTGGGCTTAATCATCACCGGATAATTATATCAGCTGAACGTCTATTCTGCTCTGTAGCAACCACTTCCCATTAATTCATTCAACCACGAGATATATTTACGAACAGTGTTCACGGAATTTTGCATGAATTATCGAATTCTTTCGTTTTCAACAGATTCCACGGGCAGCATAGATTTGATTGCTGGGCTCCTAAAGATGTCAGTTGATAATAGAATTCTGTCGATCGGCAACGAGAAGCAGTATGCTCATATTAGGAACGGTCTATACCATTTGAAGCTTGATCAAATTACAGAATTCATAGTCCAGACTGACATCAAGACACTCGCTATCCTGCTTTCTGTGGTGAGCGTCAAGTGAAATATCTCGATTAAAATTTGGTCGTTCTCTGTTGAAAAGTTTCACAGATAGTATCATCGTGAACTATGAATGGACTTCATATAGTTCACCATGAAACTCTCTGTGACACATGAATGTTCCGCTTCAGACACGAACCAGATAGTTTTTCTTTATTATTTGTTGTGGCGTGATACCTGACACAAATATCGTGAAAGGTGTCAGGTCATTTCGGCGGGCTACATTTCAGCCCATAACATTTCGGTAGTAAGTAAAGGGAGGGGGAGGAAGGGCATGGAACAGCTAGTCGATCCGCGATATTTATTCATTAACACTACTTTTAAAATTGAAATACTGAAACAGGTATAACAAACAAAATGTTCGTGTGGCTGATCCATTATTTATGGATGTATACTTGTATATTATAGATTTCCAAATAACTTGATAAAGACCCTCAGTGATAGAGGAATTAGCACAATTTAATGCTGATTAGTTTTAATTAACTGAAAATACTTTTTATTCAAGAGACTACAGAATACTTTCAGGTAGGCTCAAAATTCAATTATTGTCCTTTATGCCCCAGGGCACAGTACTTGTAACAGCGTAATGCTGTATTTGATACTCTCAAGTTTTTCATTTTTCATAGATATCAAACATATCTGTACGCGTATACACATGTATGCATCTGCAGTGTTTGTTTCATCCAATTTAATCTAAAATTCAATTTTAATGTCGCAGGCCGAAATGTCGAACACTTCACTTACTGCCGAAATATCGTCGATTCTTCGTGGAAATTATACCATTTGCATGTTTTCATATACTCTCTTAGTGATTAAACTGCCGTCGTATGTTATCATGTACGTCATGTAGAATTATTGGGAATACTAAACTGATGGACGAACAATAGCTGCATCGTGTAGTGTAAAATTAATAATTTCCATTCACTAATCAGAATAATTTACTTTCTTGTCTAAATAAGCATTGATATAGAGTTCTAGCAGGATGCCTATAATATTATATTGTTCTGACTAGTTGTATATAGACTGTTTCTATTCATTCTGTACAGGCCAAAGATATGGACATGCTGAAAGCAGATTACTCATGGGTGATCTTAATTGATGCGATAAGTTTGGAGTCAGCAAGGGACCTTGTTAGACCATACAGTTTGGGTAATGTCCTTCTGGTACGGTTGACCTGGACGAGGGATAGACCATCCTGTGTTTCCCGTCTGCAGGGAGAGGTCACACACAATTTGACGGTACGTATACATATATGAATATCACCATGAAGATATCACAAGATCCTTTACTTCTCGCACATACCAATGGTATGAGAACCGAATGAACATGACCACAAGCGTGTTTCTTGCAAGGTGGATGCAATGCAGATCTTCCAATGATGCCAACAAGACTGAGAAGTATTCTTTCAATTCTTGTCTTTCAAGCTACTTGATGTTACTATGCTGGACAGCGTTGGGATTTTTGAGCAAGCTATGGGGGATGTTTTCAAAGGCCTTCCACTTGGAAGGCAAAGAAAGTTCCTCTCCAGCTCGTTTACGTGGGGACAAAGGCTAGTCAACGCTTTACGAAAGGTTTGTTGGACTGCTTATGTATTTCCATTATTGTGAGTTGAATAGCTGTGTTTGTTGTACCTGTGTTAGTTTGTTTCTCTAAAATATCATTGTGACATTTCTGATCTGTACTAATCTGATTGACACATACTGACATTTTTGATTGACACATACTTCCATTGTTGATTGGCACATACTGCCATGGTTGATTGACACATATTGCCAGTATTGATTGACACATACAGCCATTGTTTATTAACACATACTGCCATTGTTGATTAACACATATTGCCATTATTGATCGACACATACAGCCATTGTTTATTGAAACCTACTGCTATTGATTGACACACACTGCTATAGTTGCTTGACACATACTGCTATAGTTGATTGACACATTGTTGCTAGATAACGGGGACAGATTCTTCTGGAAATCATTTCTCGAAATTGAACAGATAAGTTGTTACTCATGAAACACCTTCTTCTAGTCTGATCGTGATAGCTCTGTATAGGGACTACTCAACCCAGATGCCCCACCCCTCCCTCATGTCCATGGAATCTTCTATAGGATAGGTATGGGTTAGTTAGGACTACAGGACAGTCTTGCTAAAGGCATACACTGGGGACAGATGAGCCTGGTAGACACGCGATTAAATTGGACGTTTGTACAGAATACAAACCTGCTGAGCAGGGTGATATGTGATGTAGCGAAAATTAATGACATTATGTTGCATTACCGATTGTCCTACCATTTTGTGTATATTTAATGTTTTCGTCTCTAATTAATGGTACCCAATTTTCATATCCTTTTGTCTCCGTCTCTATCAAACTTGAACTTAATCTTCCTGAGCGACGGCTGTAGCGAACTGTCGAATCTGAGGCTTATATTGTAAATGATCTCAATACTCGTGAATGTGCCGTTCTGACCATGGTCTACAGCCACACTCTTCTGGTCTTTTTGATGTCTTCAAAACTGTCGATAAATCCGACAAACATCGAATCAATACTTTCTGAAAAAAAAAAATCTTCATTTTTTTGGTAGATTTTTTCGATCAGATTTTCCATTTTTTATTTATGCATTTTCTTCTAAAAAGTGCATGATAAATTAGTAAATAATAGTCTGGTGTGACATAAAATTGGTTTAATCCACTTTTCCTGGTAGAAAAGGAGGAATTTCGTAGAAAATGACGAAAACATCATTTTTCTGGTACACCCATGGTCGCCATAGTGAATTTACCCAGGAACCCCTACTCGGGAAGTTTTGCAATTAGGCTTAAAATGATCCCAATATGACAAGCCACAAAGACACGGAGCTCAATTGTTTTTCCTTCCGGAGATAGGGCAGAAAGTTTGGAAAGGTTTAAGGGGGGACAAAATGCCCCCCCCCCCCCCCCCAAGGCCTGGTAGGGATAAAAACACTTGTATAGATAATAATTAGTTGTTATTCACATTTTTACTTTAGGTTACTTACAATGGACACATGCAAATCAGAGGATTTGATAATCAAGGCTCCAGATTGTCGATGTCGTTTGATCTATATAGCACAAACAGCACGGACAGTACCGTTCTAACGTTCGTCGGTAAATGGATCTCCGGTACAGGATTGCTGATGGAACAGAGATTATACCCTAACAAGTTTGTGGATTTCGGAGGACGAACTATTCGGGTCGCCTCAGTTGTGGTGGGGATCCTTATCTATTCTGCTAGCAATCATTCACAATGTAGTTAATTTTTACCACGAGTACTTAATTTATGTATAAAAAATAAACCTTACTTGTAAAATTGACATTCAGTATATCTTACTCGTTAGCCTTGGAATAGTATTACGTTTATATCATCAGCTCCTTCTTTGTTTCTACTGCAGGATACGCTATTTCATGTCAACACGATAATCGGCAATAAAACGATCGCAGATGGAATGAATTTTGACATACTGAATGAGTTAGCGTCCCAGTTGAAGTTCAGGTAAAACATACATGATTAATGTTACAAAAATCTTTTTTTAAATTTCTGTGAATACGTAACTATGTCATTCTGCATACTAAAGACGCTTAATGGTCACACAATAGAAATAGAAGTAGAGACAACTGGTTCCGTTCAACAGATTTCAATTCGTATCACTGACTAGTATTTTTACATTAAAACGTTTTTTTCAAGTCGTTTCCATATAACGTATCTAAGTTACTGGTTGTTTTAGTTGGTTCATGTTAACCCCATGGAGTTATTGTATCACATTCTCATTTGGCCCCTAGTTCCGTGAAGAGGAAGTAGACACAATGTAGGATACGTTCACCAAAGGCCATCCAAGCTACGATCGTAGTTTGACACCAGTGTGAGATATTATCACCAAACCTGAAATGAAGCCCTCCATACCATACATCTTCATCAATGTGGCATGGAACTAGTAGAATACATATATAGGCCTACAATTATGGGTGGATTCCACGATCAACAATGTAACAACGGAATATATGCGATAAGAATGAAAGTGTCCTACTACATTACCGTCTAGTAACGTCCAGTCACGCCCAAGCAAATCCAGTCAAGTCCAGTCATACGTCCAGTCAAGTCCATTAGAGCAAAACTCACGTCCAGTAGAAAAAAATAGATCACCGTCCAGTCACGTCCTGTACAGGTAATGCAAAATCCAGCAACGTCTAGTAGAATATTCAGCCGCCATTGGCGTTCAGAAGAGAAACCGTAGGCACTATTGGAAATTGTACATGTGATCTCTAGATCTAAGTTTAAAATTGGAATTTGAAATACAAAAATTGAATTTGAAACTTAGTTGAAAAATAAAACTTTATAGTTAAATTTTTTAGTTTGAACTTACTTCTAAGTTGAACGTTATTTATTCCGAAAAGCAATTTCAATTTTTTAAATGAAATTTTAGGTTTAAATTAAAATTCATGACTACAAATTGAAATTGATCAAGATTAAATAAAAGATTGACGCATATTTAAATAACAAAACTTGAATTTGAACGTATATTTTAAGTTGAATTTAAGCGTCTAGTCCGTCATTCAATATTCAGCCGTCGTCTATTAAAGAATTTCCGCTTCCATAATCTAAAGACCTAATTCGTATAGCAGCATTAGCACAAAATAAAGAAACGAATTATTATACATAAACATAGGCTAGTTTTCTACAAGAGTCAAACTGTGCAGGCAAGACATTATGATGTTCTAAAATCAAATCCGTATCCCTGATCAATATTCCTACACCCCTATGATTCCTACACCCATATGATTTTCTTTAAAAAATCATTTTCTAGAGAATGATGTATCTCAGTCAAGCTTTGATTGCGACTGTTTATATGAAAGCCACGAAGACCAGGCTTTGAAATGATCGGTGATGACTTCTTCTGTTTGCAAATGCCTATTTAACTCTGAGACAAGAACATCTTTAAACTTGTTTGGATTTTCAGTATTTTAAAGCCACAATGATACTTATTTTCCGATTTTTGTGGTATAGCCAACGTTAAATTGCCGGGTGCCTAACCTTGGCCCGAGGTCACGTGGGCGATGACGTCGTTTCTCTTCTTCCATGGCTGAAGAGTTCTATCTCGGGACTGTCCTATTAGTAAAGAAAACTTATATCAAAATCATGTCGAGAATAAGTTTTTGAATCACAATTGGAGTCTGAGGTTTTCAACTGGACGTGAAAAAATGCACTGGACGGCAGCAGATTGGCTGATCTGCTACGGCAGTGGACTGGCAGTTATCTGTAGTGGACGTAACTGACTGTGAGTTTTTTGCTACGTTCGATGCTGGACTAAACGGGAAATATTAGGGCTGAAAAGAAATGATCTTGTGCCCTAAATTTTATCTGGTATATGGTATCAATTCAATTCAGTTACAACGTTGTTGAGCCAGAAGATAACTTTTATGGAACTCCCAATGAAGACGGCACCTGGAATGGTATGGTCGGCATGGTTATGAGAGGGGTATGTATATACAGGCAAATTATATAAAATTACTGAACAAATTTTATTCATGGTACGGAATTGCAATGAAATTGTAACTAACCTAGCATGAATTATGATTAAGATGCCATCGGGAGCCACATTTTGATGGGTGAGAACATATGTCCTCAATAGGTAGGTTAGAGAACGACCGGGAACAAAATGGTGAATTCTGAACTTACCTGAGCAAGGAAGCTGAAACTTTCACCGAAGGACAACTGTGTGTTATTAATTATAGGCGATCCCTTTAGCGAATTCCCATTGAAAAGATGTAATCCGGCCGGTTGTGGCTGAAATGCAAGATGAGACTCACCAATTCTTGGCATGAGTTGATCCCTGCAGCTAATTCCTCTTAAAAGGTAATCCGACTGAAAATGGACGACGAAGCTTACCGTTTCCTGATGACGTCGTTCTCTGTATATATGAGCAGGAATTTACTGGGCACTGCGTTGCATTACATCGGGTAGGAGTGTTTGAAGACGAAAACGACTAGAAGACGAGCAATGGAAGAGCTGATTGTCAATTATTAGATAGAGTCTTCATCGTGCAGAAATAACAGAGGCAATACAGATTGGTGAATTGTACACACAATCAACCCCCATAACTTATATCACGCATATACACTGTCAGGGTCTTTCATCCATTACTTCCTACCGAAACAGATCTTCGGCCTCGGCCAGGGTCTTTCAAGTTCATACCCCTCTATCAAAGTAATTAGTTTCGTCGACAAATGTTATTCATCAAACCGGACGGATTTCATAGTGTGATAAAGCTGACGATTTTTATTTTTACTAGAGGGTACAACATAGTTTTGTGTAACTCTGAATGTAAACTTGAAATATTTGTGTTCTAAACAACTCAACAAAAGTAGATCCCCCATAAATATTTGCTAATATTTTCTAAGATATATATGCGACAGTAATGATATTTTTCGCAGAGCATCACTTCGACCAGGGCAACAATCGGTGAAAATGATTACCCTAATGATTACCCTAAGGGCTTCCCCATTTAAAAAATTAGTAAAGTTATATGTCTGTTACTGAAGGTCTTACAGTCAGACTGACTTGCAATATATGAGGAGACCAATGAAGCGTGTGCAAATTTCTGCGTTTTTCTTAACCATGAAACGATCGTTCAACCATGACTTCCAAACCATTAAAGCTGTTCACATGAACAGCTACAATAAAAGCGTGGCTGTGATACAAATCATCACAGGTATCACTTTTGGTTCTTGTGATCTTTTTAGAAACTTGCAGTCAGTAGATTTGTCTGCGGGGTCATATGGTTTCTCTTCAGTACGCCGGCATCGTTTTCCGCCACCCTTTTCAAGTTTTAATTCCAGGATATTACAATAATGCCCATTCTATGGGCAACCCTGATTTAGCCTCCAAGAGAAAAATTACAACGCCCTATCCTGATTTGGTAATCAAGGCATGGTTGGACAATCGAGACATGGTTGGGAAAAAGCTAAAATTTTGCACTCGTTGCAGTGATCTCCTCCCACAGCCGGACTGATGGGCCTTCAGCAACAGACACGTACATTTTGCAATTGTATAAATGGGTCAGTATTGGATTCAAGGCATGCTCACGCAGACATACCCCAACCTATGAGCTAATCATTTTCAACGATTGTTGCTCTTGTCAAACTGATTCTCTGTGAGAAGTCCCATTGCAATTGTATACATATCTTTGAAAATATTAGCCAATGTATAGGGGGTGTTTATATTTTCAGGAGGTCGATATGGCCGTGGGACCCTTCACAATCACATCAGACCGGGCTGCTGTCATTGATTTTACCAAACCCTACATGGAAGCAAGCACAGGGATCCTATCCCACAGAACAAGCGAAAAGTCAGGAACAGTATTCCAGGTATTTCGGCCTTTCTCAGCAGAAGTCTGGTGCTCTATCGGTGTGACCATTATTGTGGCTGGATTTATCGCCGCCATGATAAACCGACTCAGTCCGTATAGCACCTCGAAGGATGATAACCCTGAACTATGGTTGATTGAAAGGAGCTTCTCCGAAAATATATGTCTGATGTACAGTTCATTGATGGAACAGGGCAAGTATATTGTATTGATTGTCTTGATTGTCTGTAGACGACAATTGTTGAGATAATTTTTAATAGTTCACTTTCTCTAACGACCTGTTCTCTATGAAGAGCGTCGTCAGAAGGCATTGGTAAGAGGCATGCTTACATGTAAATTATATAACCTTGTAGAATCTGTAAGTACACGACCATTTTCTTCATGAAAATGAGTACAGAATGAAAAAAAAAATCAAAGCAAAAGTCGTTGGGAACAACAGGATGTCTTGCCGGCATCGTAGAAAACTGTTGACCGCGTCACTCTTGCAGGAAACTAGCCCATGTCTGAGTAGAATATGATTATTTTTCTTTGAATAATGCTAATGTTGTTATATTAATTAGGTCTTTGGATTATGGACGCGACTGAAAATTTAATGACGGACTAGACGCTTGTAATCGATCGAAGCGTTTATATACTCTAGAAAAGGACGGATAGTACTAACGAATGCTATATATTTAGTGCTAGGGATTTGACGACAAGAACATAATGATTTCTATCTATATTAATGCAGAGATTTCTTTTGGGTGACGGTTGCATATTGAACGTCTGATGTGAAGTGTGTATTTAATTTAAAATGATATAATACCATCCTCAAAGGGGCAGTGAAGTTTTAGTGAGAACAGTTTCTATTGAAAGTTGAAAAAGTGTTGACCGCTTCTCTCTTTCAGGAAACTAACCTATTTTATTTATACTATGATATATTCTTTTAATTTGGGGCTAATGTTATATGAATTAGGTATTTGGATTATTGACGCGGAAATTGTTTGATGGAAAACGGTTGAATATTAAATGACGGTCTAGACGCTTGTATCGTTAGCTGTTATGTTTATGAAATCGAATATTGTTTTTTTTTCAGTTGTTGTGCACAAAAACATCTTTCCCTTCGTATGTCTATATTATAACCGATATCTTCGTCAGGACCAACGCTTCATCCGTTTGCCAATTCTGCCAGATGTTTCCTGGGTGTGTGGTGGGTGTTTTCAACTCTCGTGATCGCCATGTACACGGCTCGACTGGCAGCCTTCCTCACCGTTTCCTCTCCAACTCCTCAAATCAACAGTCTGAATGACCTGTTGAGTAAGGCAGATGTCAAGGTGTTAGTTATGGCGGGCAGTGATTTATTGACTCTATTTTCGGTGAGATAAATACGAAACACAATTTTCTTCAAATTAACAATATTATTAGTTATTTAGATTTTTCCCAGGGTGTATGAAAAGCCGAAGGGTGTATGAGTTTCAGGGAGGGTCATAACTTTTCATACACCCTGGGAAAAACCGGAATAACGAATTTATTATCCCGAAAGCATTTTTTAATTAACATATCGAATTATAGAGTTAAAAAGGTAATTTTTCTGAAACTTTACCACGGAAATTCAGCATATGTTTCTGTCCATTTACGAAACCGGTCTCCAGTTTGACAAAACGCGTTGTCTACGCGAGTAATGTAGACGCGCAACACGGACGCCGATCTGTGACAGTGTTCAATTTTGACCCTAAATATAACCATTTACAAGGTATGTGTGTCTAAAAGATTGATTGAACGTGATGCAGCAAGACTTCCTTTCATTAAATATGAACGGTTGTGTATAATAGTGTGTGTTGATTTCGTGAAATGATCTTTGAAAGCGCACAACTCGCCGACCCTAGTTCGGTAGCGATTATGCATAATTTTCGCGTGGCCAGAAAACGTTTCATGTTTGTTATATTTATATGCTCGACATGCGAGAAGTAGAATACTCAGATTATGATGGTATTCTGGTCAATATCATGGTATCTCACGCCAGAAATAGTGGAAAATTTAAGTTGGAAGTCTTGAAGTGGAGATCCGCCATGTCTGCTTTCGCACGTGAATCGTGAATTTTTATCCCCTGGGAGCCCTTCCGTTAGAGAAATCGTTCGGCCACACCGTCCAACATGGATCAGTAAACAGCATTAAGGTGATTGGTCACGTGATCGGTCAGACCGGTCGGGCGCTAACATGGAAAGATCCGGGTGTGCGAATTTTTACACCCTAGTAAACTGACCAATGGAAATGCTACGATTTAGGTTGAGGGATAATAATGTTATTTGTTACCCCAGTAATGATGTTATTAGTTACCCAGTAATGTTCTTGAGTAGGATCCTACTTACAATTCGGGGGAAATGTTAATTTCTGTCGTATTCTGCGACTAAAATCAGCTAGATGAACTGTTCTGTGATTCGCTGCATGCAGAGCGAGCGAGCGAATTGGGCGACCGCTGTTGTAAGAGTGATTATGATATAAGAATGGAGGAGTGGAATATGCAGTTTTAGCTCATTACAATTTATATAGGGACACACTCTTTAAATATAATAATGCCGAATGTTAGGTAATTTCTTATTGAATAACACCGCATGAGTAAGTAATTAAACGTGTCTGGCTGTGTTGTCTGATCGATTGCTTCGTGTTACTACGCACTGTAAAATCAATTTACACAAATAAGGACTAAATTCAATATGGACTCACGGACATTTG
The DNA here is from genome assembly GCA_036873755.1 of Hanleya hanleyi. Lineage (NCBI taxonomy): Eukaryota > Metazoa > Mollusca > Polyplacophora > Lepidopleurida > Hanleyidae > Hanleya > Hanleya hanleyi. Next base: position 17,291 of record JAVTVY010021247.1, on the reverse strand, counting down.
GATCAATATACCATTACAATACATTGTTCTATCCATCAGGAGATATTAATTGGTTTATGTAACTTAGTACAACATTCCACGTCTCCGAACACGTGGACAAATACGAAGAATTGGAATGAACATGTAAAGTTTGAATACAGTGAATATCAGAATTTCCATTCTAGTGAATAACTGTTCTCAAATATCTATACAGTAGTTGACCTAACTTATCTGAAGGGAAACCCTTCTAGCTTTGTCGACCATCATCAATCAGAATGATTAAGATAACAAAACTACAGATATTCTTCTTTTCAAACTTCAACGGTAATTTTCGGATCGTGAAGATAAACCACATAAGTGACTATAACGACATGCGAGGATGAGCACGTGAAGATTAAATGCATTCAATGCCAGGTTGATGTCTCCAGTTTAACGACACCTATGACAATATTACATTATTCTGCAGGTGATTACGTATCGAAATCTACAGGGTGTATCAAAAAAAACGGAGTCCTAGTACGATGACATATTTTTCATTGAGCAAAGGAGAAATCTGTTTGTTTTTTTGATTTGTCATCAAGACCGACCCTTTGGGAATGATCAGCTGAACAATTCAATGATCTGTGATCAAGCATGTTAGAACAATAGCTATTCTTCAATTATGAGTGAAATGTGACTTGCGCCAGATTTGGTTTACATCATTCGTCTGCCCTTGAAAGAAAAGAAATACGGTGTACAAATGAAATGTCTTTTATCCACTCTGAATTCATTGATATTTGGAAAACAAAACGGTGTACAATTAAAATGTCTTTTAACTCTGAATTTAACAAAAAGGTGTACAATTCAAATGTCTTTTAACAGACAATTGAATCTCAATCTTCAACGTGTCCTCCATTTCTCTGGATGCAGGTACCCGCACGTTCATTCATTGCCGCCACGGCCCGTCTGATAAGTGCCTCAGGTTGTCAACTTCTGTTATGATGCGCTGTTCCAGGTCATTGAGATCTGCTGGAGGCGTGATGTACACCCTGGACTTTAGGTAACAGTTAAACGACATTTTAATTGTACACCGTTTTGTTTTCAAAATGTCAATGAATTCAGAGTGGATAAAAGACATTTCATTTGTACACCGTATTTCTTTTCTGTCAAGGGCAGACGAATGATGTAAACCAAATCTGGCGCAAGTCACATTTCACTCATAATTAAAGAATAGCTATTGTTCTAACATGCTTGATCACAGATCATTGAATTGTTCAGCTGGTCAGTCCCAAAGGGTCGGTCTTGATGACAAATCAACAAAAAAAATAGATTTCTCCTTTGCTCAATGAAAAATATGTCATCGTACTAGGACTCCGTTTTTTTTGATACACCCTGTATAGGGACTCGTTCTTAAGATCTGCGGATATAATCCAATGTACATGTAGCTACACGCGTCTGGTCGGTCATTCATAATTCAGCCGTCGTCCATTAGAGAATATCCGGGTCCATAATCAAAAGACCTATTCCATATTCCATATAACAGTATTAGCACCAAATTCAAAAAGACAATCATAGTATACATAAACATAGGCTTGTTTCCTGCAAAAGAGAAGCTGTCACTGGTAAGCGTTTCCGGTATATCTTCATCGGCGTGGCACTAAGAATCGCCCGTGTTTCATCTGTATAGCAAACATCAGCGTCGACATGCATATTCAACCCTCGTCCATAAAAGAATTTCCGCGTCACAGGATGTTTTCCTACATTATATCCGTTTTCCAGAGTATGTATCTCAGTCAATATTTGATTGTGTCTGTTCATTTAAACACCATAGAAATGTAAAACACATGATATTCAATATTTCCAGAATCTCAACGAATCATGTCACACATTGATCCGTTGATTAGAACATCATCTCATAACATGTACATTTGCCTACACTGTAATCTTTTACTGTAAAAGTGCAGTAAGTTACTGCTGTCTTTCACAGTAACTTACTGCAAAACATAATTACAGTATAATACTGTAATACAAGCAGTAGTTTACCGTATTACATTATATACAGTAAGTTACTGCATATATTTTTCAAAATACAGTATTCGACAAGAATATAAAATACAGTGCCTTTAACGCATTTACTGCAACATTGGCATAACTTATTGCTTTATTTTACTTTACAACAGAATATAATTTACAGCATACAGAACAATATTTTATACAAAGAAAATTAAAGTAATTCGCCGTACTGTTTCATATACAGAAGTTCATGCACCTTTAAAAGAAATACATTTTCTATTGTTTTGACTGTGAAATATAAGCTATATAAGCTAATTGTTTGTTCATCAATTCATTCTTCTTTGTTTGTTTCTGGGGTAAGAATGCTTTATCAACTTTAAGGCTCAATGACAACATGCGTTGATGTGAACTCGTAGACATTCAAAATATCTATTACAGTATACGAATTATATTGATCGCCACGTTGTTTCACAGAAAGTTTGTAAAATTCAATGCTACGGAAACTCCGCAATTTTGAAGGGAAAGCCCCAAAACACATTCCTGGTAGGCCTACCCTCCCAGAGTTCCTATTATTTATCTTCTCATCATACCCTGCTTAGAAGGTTATGCAAAGAGGCTCAAAATGCCCCCAATATGATAAGTTACAAAGTCGCAAAGTTTCGGCTCTTTATACTTTTGTTCATTTTGGAGCACAAGAGAATCCCCCAAGGCGACATATGGTTGAGCCTACCTAGAGGCGGATCCCCTCCGGTCTTCGCCACCCCTCCCCTTCCCTAGTTAATTGTTATCGTGCGCCAAGAAACGGAGTATATAGAAAGTTTCTGACTTCATAGCTCATCATATTGCGGTGAAGTTTTATCCCATTCAGATTTTCTGGTTTAAATGGGCATTTTAATATAATTATTCTCTGTTATATTTATAAGGGTTAATAATGCAACGATAATAATTTTCACAATGTAATACGAGTGGGTGAACATATATTCAAAATCATCATATCATATATATTTAACAATAGCATCAGTCAACTGTCGAGGACTGAATAATAAGCAGAAAAGAATTGACGTATTTCGACATCTCCGTGATAAAAAAATGTCCATCTACTGCCTACAGGATGTTCACTTCACTCGAAAAATGAAAAAAATACGTATCTACAGAATGGGGTTATGATACATATATCAGCCCATACTCTAATAACTCAAGAGGTGTTGCAATCTTATTTAACAACAATTTTGAATTCGAAGTTTTGAGAGTACGGCGAGATACAAAAAAGGTAACTATTTAATACTGGAAATTAAAATGCCAGATCTAACATTCACTTTAGTTTCTATTTATGCCCCAAATGAAGATGACCCAGATTTTTTCGACAATATCCAAACAATATTAGACGAATGGAATAGTCAGCATTATATCCTTTGTGGCGATTGGAATTTAGTGCAAAACCCAGATTTTGATACCTTTAATTATATCCATGTAAACCATCCAAACGCTAGAGAAAGGGTCTTGGAGTTAAAGGAATATTATGATTTAGTAGATCCATGGCGTGAGTTTAACCCGGAGATGAAAAGATATACTTGGCGACAGCCAACTCCACTTAAGCAATCGCGCCTCGACTTTTTTTTGACATCTCGTAACCTGTTACACGGAGTAAAATGTTCCAACATTCATCCCAGCTATAGATCAGATCATTCACTTGTCAGCTTATCACTCTCCTTTACAGATTTTAAAAAAGGCAAAGGATTTTGGAAATTTAATAACTCACTTCTAAAAGACAAAGACTATGTAGAGCTTGTTAAAGGTTCAATAATGGACACAGTAGAACAATACACTAGAACTGATAATACAAACCCAGTGGAAACATCGGAGCTAACAATCAATGATCAATTACTATTTGAAATGATACTACTGGGTATACGAGGCAAGTCTATATCATACTCTTCGCATAAAAAAAGGGAACAAAAGAAAGAAGAATTGAAGTTGCAGGAGGATCTTGTGAGATTGGAAAGTAAAGTAGATGAATTAACAGAATACGATGAGAAACGCCGTGTCATACATGATATAGAGGAAACCAATAAAAAATTAGAATCAATTTATAAAAGTAGGGTCGAGGGAATGATGATAAGGGCGAAAGCCAGATGGTCAAAAAAGGCGAAAAACCATCAAAATATTTTCTAAACTTAGAACATCGAAATTACCTAAATAAGGCAATAACGAGGATAGAAAACTCAAAAAATGAAATAATTACAGAAACAGACCAAATACTGGTAGAAACTAAAACTTTTTATAAGAAATTGTATACAAAGAAAGACGTTTGCTCGGTAGACATAGACGGTTTGTTATAGGTGACACTGTTCCGAAACTTAGTAAAATTCAGACAGAATCTATGGAGGGAGAGCTAAGCAAGGAAGAAATTTTGTCGGCTCTTAAAAATATGAAGAACAATAAAAGTCCTGGACCAGATGGATACACGGCAGAGTTTTTTAAATTTTTCTGGATCGATTTAGGTAGTTATTTAATTAAGTTATTGAATTTTGCATACGATAATGGTGCTCTGTCTGTAACCCAACAACGAGGAATTATAACATGTCTCCCTAAAGAGGGTAAAGCAAAACATCTGCTTAAAAACTGGCGGCCTATATCATTATTAAATATTACCTACAAAATTGCATCTGCGGCTATTGCACAAAGAATAAAAACTAGTTTGCCACATATAATTCACGAGGATCAAAAAGGATTTATGGCTGGGAGATTTATTGGTGAAAACACAAGGCTGGTATATGATATAATGCAATATTCAGAGGATCACCAAATACCAGGTTTGTTAATGTTGATAGACTTCGAGAAAGCGTTCGACTCTGTAGATTGGTCGTTTATACAAAAGGCCTTGGAATATTTCAAGTTTGGCCCTTCTATACAAAATGGATAAATATATTCTACAAAAACGCTCAGACATGTGTGTTAGTTAACGGCTTTGCTTCTCAGTTCTTCGACATATCACGCGGCTGTCGCCAAGGGGATCCATTATCACCGTACATTTTTCTCATTTGTGCCGAAATATTAGCAGCAATGCTTAGAGGCAATGCAAATATTAAGGGTATCAAGATTGGAGATGAGGATTTCCCTCTGTCCCAATATGCTGACGATACTACAATTTTTCTAGACGGATCCCTCAAGAGTTTAAATTCATGTCTGGAAACATTGGAACATTTTGCTAATTTTTCAGGTTTAAAAATGAATGTAGACAAAACAAAAATTGTTCGAATAGGTTCACTTAAAACATCCAACATAATGTTGAAAACAAAATGGCATTTGGATTGGTCACAAGGCGATTTTAAATTATTAGGACTGGTTTTCACCCACAACCTAGCTGAAATGGTGGAGAGAAACTATAAAGACAAACTAAAGGATATTTCTTCTGCCATGAGAATATGGTCAAGACGTGGACTGACTCCAGTAGGTAGAGTTGTTATTCTGAAAAGCTTACTTTTGTCAAAACTAAATCACATTTTTGCAGCTCTCCCAGATCCATCTGAACTAATGATAGAAGAATTTCAAAAAAGCTGTTTCGCGTTTGTATGGAACTCAAAACCAGACAAAATTTCCAGGAAAATGGCAACCAAAACTGTAGAAGATGGAGGCTTGGATATTCCGGTAATAAAACTCGTCATTCAGGCACAAAAAATATCGTGGATTAGAAGATTATATCTGAATAATCCTAAATGGGGAAAACTAGTCCTACTGTATATGCCACAAAACCAAAGCATGGTGGCAGTCGGTTCTGCTTTCTTAAGAAAAACGGTCATCCCATATATTGACAATCTTTTCTGGAAGGACGTTCTTGTAGCATGGGCCGATTTTCAAGCAAAACTAGATTACAAAGCGAGCCATATATTTTCCAATGAGATAATATGGTATAATGAGAATGTTACCATAGATAACAAATCGTTTTATTTATCCGATTGGGATAGAAAAGGTGTCCGTTTCGTTAATGATCTTTTGGAAGCCGACGGAACATTCCTAAAATTTGATACATTCAGGAAAACCTTTCTATGCAGATCAAACTTTTTGGAGTATATATCTGTATGCCAGGCAATAAAAAAGGCGGCAAATAAAAAAGAAATTTTATCTTTACAGAAACTAACAATAACTCCGCTGATTCCACCCCATGTTTCGTCTTTATTGAGCGTCCGAAAAGGTTGCAAAACTTACTATAGAACCTTACTAGACACAAAGTTTACTAAATCGACTGCTCATTTAAAATGGGAAAAAATTCTTGGAGAATCTTTTACTGAAAGGGAATGGCGAACTTTTAATATCCATGTATCTAAGTGCCGAGACGTAAAGCTCAAATGGTTTCAATATAGAATACTGAATAGAATTTTGACAACCAATATCTTTGCCCAAAAGATTGATCGTACTGTTAGTAGTAGGTGTACTTTTTGTAATAAAAACCGCGAGACAACCCTCCACTTATTATGGGAATGTGAACATATAAAACCTATTTGGCAACACAGTGGTTCGCCTCTGTGGGTATTCCCGTTCCATTCACGCCGAAGAAAGTAATTTTTGGACTTTTAGAAGCGCGAAATAAACCACTTAACAATGCTATGTTAGTGATAAAATTTTCAATCTACAGGATGAAAGCAGCTAAGAAATTGCCAACTTTCGAAAGTATTCAAAAAGACCTTAAATCAGCATATGAATTAGACAGATATATCAGATATCAAAATTGTTAAAGGCATATTTTTGATCAATATTGGTCGACACTACATTTATTATTGAAATCCTAGGTATTTTGCAAGAATATGCATACAGATATATATCAATATGGCTGCTTTCATCAATGTTAAATCTAGGAATTGATGACAAATCTGGAAAAAAACTAGTATATTGTACTATTAATTGATGCTATTGTAAAAATGCGTTCCTCAATTTTGTGATGTTTTCAATGTTTTTGCAGAACAAACCTAAGCTGTGTATGTGTGTTGTCTGTATGCTGTATACATGCTGTATATGTCCTGCCCATTATATGAAAAGCCAAATAAAATATCAATTATAAAAAAAAAAAAAAATCATATATATTAATTTAATAAATCAGTGCCAGTTTGGTTCAAAGGGGCATAACTCTTACCGGAGTTTAATACGCATTTTTTTCCTGGCTGTTTTTCTTGTGTGATTATGTAACCTCATAATGGTGCCCATTTAAATGAATGAAACTGACGTGAATATCTCTCTGATGTATCTAAAATCATGTATGTGGGTGTTGGTCTTATGATATAATATATGGAACAGTCGAACACTAGTTCCGGCACCTTCATATTTGTATGTACAATGGTAGTACATTCCGTGTTAAATATATTTATCAGTTTATCTCCTTGACAAACAGACAATAACTTTTCATATTGTCAGGAAAATCATGATAAGAAGGGAATATCCTTCCTTCCTGTTACGTCGTGGTTTTCTTTTTTTCAGATTTATCTGATTAAAATCATATAACAATTATACAGTAACAATATATTATTGCATTTTTACAGTAAGTTACTGGCACCTTTGCTGTCAGTAAGTTACTGTAATAATTACAGTAACATCCTACTGTAAATTTTATAGTTAGTTACTGGCACCTTTGCTGTCAGTAAGTTACTGTAATAATTACAGTAACATCCTACTGTAAATTTTACAGTAAGTTACTGGCACCTTTGCTGCCAGTAACTAACTATAAAATTTACAATAATTGGTTTACAGTGTATTCGACATGCTGTTCCCTCTCGCAAATCACCATAACTAGTATAGTAATACGCCGACAGGATTGATGCATGATTCCACGGTCATTTTCTTGTCCGCCATTTTGGCGAGTAAAACACATAGGTTTTGTATGGGTCACGTGTTTTACTCGTCACCGGAAGCGATTGATCACGTGGTCACGTGGTTAAAATACGACCAACCGGCCTTCACGTCAGATTCACCGTGTAATTGTATATTCGAATATCTACCTCTCCTCATTCCCAGAATCACGTCACATAATTTCCGGCAATTCCAATTGTAGTTACTCGAGGTTGTTACCAGGTTGTCCATTATCTATTGTAAAGTTTGTTATCGCACACACGTTTGAAGTATACAATAACTTGGATCAATTGTACATAAGTTTTCAACGTTAATCGATTTTCTCCGTCTCTAATAATGTCACATGCATGTTGTGTATTGGTGTTATTGCCATGCTTTTGTTGTTGTTATTGTTGTAATGCTCCTATGCTGTATTCGACCATCAAAGTAGGCCTACCGTGCACCCAGATGTCGAAGCTGGTAAGACTCGCATCGTCCCAGGGAAACTTACCAGAATCACAATATCTCAAAGCATATAGATGAGGTGGGTGGCAAAATGTCAAGATCTTTCCCACTCATAGTGAAACCTTTTTCTTTTACGTTCTTACTTAAATATTGAGCTCAATTGAGCCTATTCACATGTAACCGATGGGTGAGTTCATTAAAATATCTATGTGAGATTTGGCAACACAATGTATCATTCATCAAACGCTATATATCTTCTCGATGTGGATAATCGCTATATAAATGACGCAGTGAAGGATATATATCCACCTTCACTGGATTTGAACTAAACTATAGCCCTACCGGCACATCTTATTTAGACCTATATCTGTATAAAATGAAGCTGGCCTTCTCTCTCGTAGACTTTACGACAAAAGAGATGATTACAATTTCGACATCGTAAACTATCCCTTTCTGGACAGTAATATTCCAGCGGGACCTGCATATGTCGTATACAAATCTCGTCTAGTAGCACTTGCTAGATCCTGTGTTAAATGTGACGATTTTAATCAACGTCATGAAACATTATTGCAGAAACTTATAAAACAGGGCGCCACCGTTCAAAGTTTCTCAAATTTGGCGATGACGTTACGTTTCCTAACTTGCGTATAATTCCGCTTAACCCGGGGCTAGGGGCCGTATGAACCCCTGTACTTCAAGATCCTCATGGTGCTCATATGGACAGTCACAATCAAAGCGTGACTGAGATACATCATTCTCTAGATGACGACTTTACAACGAATATCATATGGATTAAGAATACTGATCAGCGATACGGATTTCATATTTTTTGGAACATCATGATGTCTTGCCGGCATCATTGAAAACTGTTGATCGCTTCTCTTTTGCAGGAAACTAACCTATGGTTATGTATACTATGATTGTCTTTTGAATTTGGTGCTAATGCTGTTATATAGGTCTTTGGATTATGAACGCGGATATTCTTTAATGGACGTCGGCTGAATTATGAATGACGGACCAGACGCTTGTAATTGAGATATTGCAGGGGCATTTCAAAAGGTCGATAGGTCTGAAGGTGGGATATGTCAATATCAGTTATGTTAGTTGGAAGTGACACCCGTCGTTATGTGCCGTACAGTGATATTGTTGACTACTCTGTTCGATTGTTAGTCAGGAATTGAGCATGAATGCCATTTAACATTGCAAATGATCTTAGTTTGCAGATTATAATGGATGAGAGGGCCAAGGCTTGAAATCGACCACATACTGCAGGTGAGGATACCTAAGTCATCCTGAACTTGTGAGTTGAACGCAATTATGCCCCTTAGACTGATACCGTTCACTATTCTGTCATATGGTTAGACAAGAATTGATAAAGAAAGGCATTTTAGGTTACAAATTATAGATAACGCCAGTTTGTGGATTATATTGGACCGGGATGTCCAAGGATTCAAATCGATAAAGTTGTCCTGGAGTGGCTATTTAACAATCCTCATGAGCATGTTCATTAGCAGCATTTCCTGATTTAAAAATATGGAATATTACCAATGTTGGGTAAGTTTCACAGAACTGAATCCGCATGATTGTTTGGTTAAGAATAATGAGCCCTCCTGACTGAAGAAAACGGCCATTTTCTGTGTTATCCAGTTTCAATATTCCACATTAAACCTTCCTTCCATTGAAAAATAATCAATTTGAAATTCCGATTCTAAATAGTACAATTTTAGGTTTGAATAAACATTTTCTCTGTGTCTAATTACGTAAAACATATTTACCGCATTTTCGAAGACCCTGATTGCTGAAATTTTAGAAAATAAAACCCGATTGAATATCTTCGGAACAAAGTCCAGCATAGTGTGTCTTGCTGTAACATCAGAGAGAAATGTTGCATGTGAAATTAATTTGGAAAAAGGAAAATAAATGAATGTATCACTGAGATCCATAGTTCCATCTATATAGAGCTATTAATTGTTTCATATGAAAATAACATTCCACATCTCCAATCGCGTTGGTAGTTTCAAATAGTTGCAAACAAAGGGATTTAACCCCCTCCCAAAAGTTCGAATTAAAATGAGGGTGGAACAAAGATGCCGGTGTACCAAACAGTCACATGACCCCATAGGCCAACATTCTGACTGTGTATAGTGCATCCCAAGAGTTTAAAATGATTCCTGTGACGATTTGTATCTCAGCCACGCTTCTAATGTGTTTGTTCATGTGGACATGTAAACTGGCATGCCCATACCCCCCCTGGTAATGGCTCGAGCGGTATTAGCTACAACTATTTAAGAGTAGTGGTATGATAGCCCGGAGCAAGTCATCTGATGGAGAAGGACGAAGTATGTGACCGTTAGATTAATGAAACGGCTGAAACGGAGACCTGAATAAACTAGAAGTTGTTATCCATAAGCAATTTGTTTATTTATCTACATTTATAATGATTTGTGCAGAGGATAAACATCAGGGACTAACATTCCACCAGCAGAATATCGCCATACACAGATATAAATAAACACAAAATACATCGGTTGTGGAAAATTATACCTACATACTGACAAGAAATTTCTAACACGGAAAGTTAAATCCCATTCTAGTGTATATAACTTTCTACATGGCATGTCTTCAATCTCTATATGATGGTCTACTTACCTTATCTGAGTAGAAGCCTTCCAGTTTTGTGGACCAGCAGCGTTAATATTGATTATGATCACAAAACTACAGCTAGTTTTTATTTTCAAAATTTAATGGAATACTCTGATCGCCAAGAGAAGCAACTTAAGAAACTGACGACAGGCAAAGATCAACAAGCCTTGGTTGAATAGAGTCAAAGTCAAGCTGATATCTCCAGTTTAACGACGACAACGATAATGCTAAATGAATTCACAGGTGATTACTTATTCATATCTTCAAGGAATCCAGTAAAATCCAAAGGCCGAGCGCGCAGGAACAATGTCAATTTCTTGGCAATAAATTTCTTTCAGATCTGTGAAAATAATAGAATGTTAGTGTCACGGATAAGATAATCCGGTACATACCTTCATCCGCATACCGCAGGTTCGTCCTACTTCACCGATGTTTATCTGTATGCCACACATTGATTCTTGGATTAGGGAATCGTCTCATATCATAAACATTTTTCCCACTTGACAGGATCCATGTCGCAAATTATCCTAACTAGCATAGTATTAACTCAGCACAATTGATTTGATTATCTACCTTTCCTGATTCCCAAAATTAATTCAGGTGCTTTCCGGTAATTTTAATTGTACTCGAGATGTTACCTGCAGGTTTCCAGTAACTCATGCTATCGCATATACGTTTAATAGTCGTACGACAGTTAGCATCAATTCCACATATGCATTACATGAAAAAAGAACAAAAAAAACCAACAACAACAATAAAATGGTTTGCTTGCAAGAGAGAATCGGTCAACAGTTTTCAGTAATGAGAGTAAGACATCATGATGTTCTTTACATAGAATAATGGCTATTGTGATGCTTCTGTGCTACATTCGGTGCTCATAGTAGGCTTACCGTGCACTCAGATGTTGAAGCAGATAACATTTGCTAATCCTTAGAGAAACACGACAGAGGCAGAATATCACTAGATCTCAAAACATAAAGATGAGGAAGGTGGCAAAATGTCAAGATCTTTCCCAGTCATAGAGACAATTTTACGAAAGATGTGAAAACGTTCATATTAAAATAATGAGCATATTTGAGCCTATTCGCATATAACAGTGGAGGGGGAAATAATGGAAAGATCTCAGAATGATAGGCCCATTAGCCGTTCTAGATCGCACGTTCGTTTTTTGTTTGAGTTAATCGATTCTTTCTGTATAACATCAATTTCACAGTGTCGTGCAGCAAAATATGTCCTATCATATCTTATACATATTTTACTATACATTGCCCAATACCATATATCTAAAAGGGTAAACACGCAATTGCGGTGCGGCATCATTGTAAACTGTTGACCGTTTATTCCTTGCAGGAAATTAGCTAATACTATTATATGAATTAGGTCTTTGAATTTTGGACGCGCAAATTCTTTAATGGACGACGGCTGAATATTGATAGGCACTCGAAAACTATGACTGCACTGGAAGAGTATGTTATTGAGTTCGCAAGAAGTTCTAGCAAAGTCGATGGGAGAGAAGGCCCGTTTCAATTTTATACTGATATAGGTACCGGGTATAAATAAAATGTGCCGTTGGCGCCATCTGTAGTTAACACAATGCTATTCTATGGATATATTCAAGATGGCGGAAGAGTAGGTCGACACCAAATTAGCTCCATACCGAAATTATACTAATCCAAGGATCTGGATATACTTTACTTACCTGATGTGCTATGTTGAATGGGGAAAGTAACAAGACAGGAAAAAAGAAGAAAAGGAAGCAACCTGGAGTCTGGAAAGCGATCAGATCGATGAGTTCACCTGTGTCAACCGAGAGTTCTCAAAATCAGCAAAGCCAACAACAACAACGCCACGTTAATTACCCTGAACTGTCGACATCTAATTTGCTGGCTGAAACAAGGGAGGCTCTATACTCTGACATCATGGCACAAAATAACGTATACTCACCTCCGATCCAGAGTCATTTCATGCCTACTCCCCATTTCTCCACACCACAACCTCAGGTTTATCAAGGTACGGCATTTTATTCTGTATTGGAAAGACTGGAACACCGCATAATACGCATCGAAACACAAGTGACATCCATGGAAGGCATCAAGACAGACGTCCCCCTACTCAAATCAAAAACTGTCGAACTAGAGACCGGAGTAAACACGATGGGGAAAAATGTACAAGAGCTAGAAGTAAGTACCCAGAGCATTAGTGATAGTTTCGATGAACTTAAAAGAGAAAATACCAGCTTAAAGGAACAGTTGAAAGCAGTACAATTTGAGGTAGGAGAAATGAGAAAAATAAAGCTCGAAAATGAACAACTGAGAACCGAGTTAGAAAAAGTGAAACAAGACATTCTATACTCCGAAGCACGTTCTATGCGAGACAATTTATTGTTCCATGGTGTTCCTGAAAATACTGGGGAAGACGCAGAAACTGTTGTCAAAAAATTCATGACTGAGCAGTTAGAGATAGATGAAGACGTCGAATTTGAGCGAGTTCATCGCATAGGCCGACCCCGCACAGGACCCTCCAGGCCAAGGCCTATTGTCGCCAAATTTTCCAGATTCAAAGCACGTGAGACAGTAAGACAAAAGGCCAGAGAGAAGTTGTATGGGACCAATTATAGCGTCGGTGATCAGTACCCAGCCGAGATTGTGGAGAAAAGACGGCGCCTTTTTCCCATAATGAGACAAGCCAGACAAGAGGGTCACCAGACACGTCTCATTGTCGATAAATTGTATATCGACAATGTACTTTACGAAGGCGGGTCAAATCTCGCCAATCGCCCGATGGAGTACACATTTCGCCCCGCCATTCCTGTCTATAGACCTCATCGTAATATACAACACGTAAACCATGGTGCATCGCAGTCTCCAGAGCCTCAGTTGGCATCAGTACACAATTAATCACTTCCGGGTCGGTGCCCACGATCTACATTGTTTAGAAATTTGAGAGCAGATCTTTATGGATTTTATGAGCTGCGATTTTTCAGCATTTCTGATACATTTGATATTTCAACTTGCAGATGAGTCTTCAAACTGTACTTCCTGGTGTTGATTTGGGCCACTTTGAAAAAAGCATGGTGGATGAAGACATGATCAGTGAAGGGTGAGAAGGCTCCCTGTTTACAAATCGAATGACATTCTGTAGCACCAATCAGCTGTCAGTGGCGGTAATTTGAAATTTCCATGGTCAACATCTGTCAAGACTTCCACTGGTAATGTCCCACAAGGTAAATATTGACATGCCAGGTGGATTTATGCATTGTGAATTTTCTGGATTTTTGCCGATTTTTAACGCTAATACATAACAAGTAACAGAATTAATTGTGTACTGATGCCTGTCACACGACATTTTCACATTTGACCAGAGAACTTTAAATCGTCACTGTGGCTACAGTTTTTACTGGATCAGCCCAATTTTTTCCATGATGACTCCTGAACTAAGTTCAAATATTAGGGTTGTTTCAAATTTATGTTATTAAATTATTAATAAAATAAAATAAAAATTTTAATTAATTTTAATAATTTTTTTAATTATTAAAATTATTTTTTTTCTTGCTAAATGTGGTTGAAATAAATATCATACTGATAATGCTGGGTAACATCTCTTGTATTGTTATGCCATTTCTGCGACAAAATTGAGACCTTTTGGAGCAAATATAGGCAAAAAATGACTGATTTGTCAGTACTAGGGCCAAATAGTCAATGCCAAATATGACGAGGTTCATTTAACACAGCTGGTAATTATGAGCAAATGAACTTTCAAGATACAATAAAATGTAAATGGAAGAAAGGAAATTCACATAGATACAATTACATGCTTTTTTTCAAAATCGCGACCTCAGTTCAAATCTTCAATGCTTCAAATCATTTATGCATTAATTCACTTTATATCAGTCTAAAACCACATGAAATTAATACTAATTATATCACCTGTAAAAACTCAGATGTTTGTTCCACACACAAAGAATTTCCAAAATGCCTTTTGCATTTGTAACTTTAATGAGACAAATAAAATCTGATTAACTGAGTCAACAGTTAATCTGACTGTTGAGGGTTTCTCATTGTTGTGTGTTTATTGTCAGTCACATTTGCATCATAGCAAATACTTTCTCTTCATTCCATTTCCACTATCTCCAGGACTATAAGTATGTAATTCTCTTTCATATTCATATCAGAGATCTTGTAGGTAGCAAGAAACATGGATTACAGGCACCAAATATTAGCAAGCCCCATACAACCCTCTCCCCCCACACACACACACATCAACTCTGGGAATTTCGCACAGTGTGACTCAGAGGTATGCCTCCAACTCTGTTGGAAGATAGGCCTTTCTCACTGTAAGTTGCCACTTTAATCTTTCACCAAACAGTTAACAGTTTAAGTTAGGCAACTTCCAGCTGTCCTCATCTTTCATGGTTGTTAATGTAGCAGAGATCAGCAAATGACCATCAGATATGTTGTCATTGAATTTTATTCCTTTTTTTCTTCTATGTTGTGTTTTGACAAGTGTTGCCTGTTTGCAGACATTGCATTCATGGACTTGAAATCTGACACAGAATATATTCCTCAATGTTATTTAGGAGTTTTCTCAGTAATAATAACTGTTTACAAGTAATATGTGCATCTTTCTAATTACTGCCAGCAAGATCTTGATGAGATGTAGATCCATCCAATTGAACTGACATATATTCTCTATATGGGAGTTGTGTATACCATAAACACCTCTGTGTTATATTTTGGTATGTGTTGTGTACACATTTGTGTATCTTGCTGTCACTTATTACAGGATTAAACATGTCTTTGATCTTTGTATCAACATCAAATTTAAATCCCATTTGATAGATTACTGGGATGACCCACTGATTACATGGAGAAGTTAACCACTGCCATGAAGGAAATTTTTACCAAATGTAGCCTAAATGAGCAGGTTGAAAACAAATTATGTTTTGACACATTTTGAATTTAAGTTTTCTTTATTTTTAAACTTTAATTTGAATAATTTCATAAAAAATGAATTAAAATAATAAAAAAATAATTAAAAATAGTGTTTAACATATCTAGTTAATGCTTTATACTTCTTTTTATAGGCAGAAGGATTGTCGACTTGGTGCTTTTTACCAGATGGAAAAATATGTACAGGTTAGTGAGATATTGTACTTTTTACTTGTACCTCAGTCTTAAGTCATATGGGGCAAACTGAGGGGAAATTATAAAGGGGGTACCCTTGGTATATAGGCTGTAAAATCTCTATCTGTGCATAGTTTTATCTGTGCCTTCTCAAGAATGTTTGGGGATGGGTATGGTTTGTTCAGATGAGAGCATTCCTTATTTTAACAATGGTTCCATTCCTGACAGGCATCAGTACACAATTAATCACTTCCGGGTCGGTGCCCACGATCTACATTGTTTAGAAATTTGAGAGCAGATCTTTATGGATTTTATGAGCTGCGATTTTTCAGCATTTCTGATACATTTGATATTTCAACTTGCAGATGAGTCTTCAAACTGTACTTCCTGGTGTTGATTTGGGCCACTTTGAAAAAGCATGGTGGATGAAGACATGATCAGTGAAGGGTGAGAAGGCTCCCTGTTTACAAATCGAATGACATTCTGTAGCACCAATCAGCTGTCAGTGGCGGTAATTTGAAATTTCCATGGTCAACATCTGTCAAGACTTCCACTGGTAATGTCCCACAAGGTAAATATTGACATGCCAGGTGGATTTATGCATTGTGAATTTTCTGGATTTTTGCCGATTTTTAACGCTAATACATAACAAGTAACAGAATTAATTGTGTACTGATGCCAGTTCCGATTCCAGTCACCTATTGCTGCGGCTGAGATGGAGACCGACGGGAACGATACGGAGTATTACTAGGGGTGCGAGGGTGGTACCAGATCGACTGAGATCTCGGAACAATGTATCCTTAATAACCATTTTGTCCCTACATTTACTCAGTGTGTGGGTGATGAAACAAAATTAACTGTAAATGTGAACATTCCTATATCTCAAGATAAACCTGTAAACGATATTACTAGCACACTTAAGGGATCTGCTTCTGTCAAAACGAAAGTGATATTGACTAGTGAAGAGCTCAAAATATGCTCTTTAAATGTATGTGGTATAAAATCAAAACTGTTATTCCCTGATTTTGAACAATTTGTGCAAAAATTTGATATCATCTTTCTGAATGAGATCAAACTCGCAGAAACAGATAGTGTTTCTATACCCGGATTTAAATTTTTATCTAAGCGCATTACACGAAAGGACAAGAAATCATCAATCGGTGTCTTGATGAAAGAAAATATAGAAGACTATCTCACAGAAATTGAAACTACAAACCCCTATGTAATGTGGATGTGGGGAGCCAAAGAATTGTTCGGCGATGATATATTGTT